>CAUYQG010242785.1:0-22979 GCA_963574415.1 Tarsius wallacei
AAGAGATTCAGAGAACCCCTGCAAGACAACAAATGCAGAGACCAACTCCTAGACACATAATAATTTGCCTAAACAAAGTAGGTATAAAAGAAAAAATCCTAAAGGCAGCAAGAGAAAAAGGCCAGATCACCTACCATGGAAGACAAATTAGAGTAGCAGCATTTATCTTCAGAAGCCCTGCAGGCTAGGAGAGCTTGGAGCCCTATCTTCAAAGTCCTAAAAGACAAACAATTTCAACCAAGGTTAACCTACCCAGCCAATTTAAGCTTCATCAGTGAGGGAGAATTAAAATCTTTCCCATCTCTAAGAACCTATACTGCCATCAGACCACCCCTACATGAAATACTTTAAAAAGTGCTAAACACAAAAGAAAAGGAAAAAACAACAACATTCTTCACAAGAGTACAAGAAAAGGAATAAAACACACATGAACCAACCCCAAAACCAAAAGAAAAACAAACAAACAAACAAAAACAAGTGGAAGAACAACAATTCTATAAGAACTCTATGACAGGGACAAACTCTCACGTTTCAATAATTAGCCTGAAAGTGAATGGACTAAATGCACCACTGAAAAGACATAGAATGGCAAAATTCATAAAATACCTCCAGGCAACAATATACTGCCTTCAAGAGATCCATCTCACTAGAAAGGACAAGTACAGACTCAAAGTAAGAGGATGGGAAACAAATTTTCAGAGAATGGAACACAAAAGAAAGGAGGAGTCACGATCCTAATTTCAGACAAAATACAATTTAAACTATCAAAAATTCAAAAAGATACAGAGGGCCAATACATAATGATAAAAGGTTCACTCCATCAACAAGAAATATCTATCCTAAACATATATGCACTCAATATAGGAGCACCAACCTTCATAAAGTGGCTGCTGGGAAACCTAAAGAAAGATATCGACTCTAACACCATCATAACTGGGGACTTTAATACCCTACTCACAACCCTAGACAGATCATCGGGACAAAAATTAGCAATGAGATCCGGAACCTCAATGAGACTCTTGACCAAATGGACTTAATTGATACCTTCAGAACACTCCACCCAAAGACCACAGTATATGCATTCTACTCATCACTGCATGGAATGTATTCCAAGATCGACCACATACTTGGCCATAAATCAAGCATAAGCAAATTTAAAAGGACCGAAATTTTACCATGCACCTCTCGGACCACAGTGGAATAAAAATAAACATTAACACCAACAAGGTTCCCCCGAAACCCACAAAGACATGGACACTAAACAGCATGATGCTAAATAATACCCGGTTCGTACTTTTTAGTTACGTAAAATTTATTTTGAGCATCTACATGTAAGTGAAAACTATCTTTTTGGTATATGATAAATTATTTGTAAGATAAGACACTACACTACTATTTCTATGATACTATTATTTCTGACTTCAGGACTTAGAAGTTCTTGTCTTCTGAGTTACTCCATCCTTTACGGGGAATAGTAAAACAGTGTAGCTTTAGCTTCCATTAGGTTTATAACTGATGAACTATCTTTAAATGTGCCCAGGAAGTGTTTAGTAGTGCTAGGTGTTTAATCTTTAGTTTGTTCTATTAATTGATGTTCCTGGTCTTACTTCAATCTATCTTATCATAATTTGCCAAAGCTAATCTAGATCCTTCTGCTTCACTCTGCTAACATTTTTCACCTAATTCTTCTTTCTTTCCCCCATACTGAATAATAATTAGGGTTGCTAAATTTTCCTAAAGATTTGTAGAAGTGAAGAGAGGTAATAGGGGAAAATTAGAATATAAAAGAGGAAATATCTTGTTATCAAACATCAAAATTCAACAAACCTGTTGGCTACACCCGACATAAAAAGTCTCTTCACAGGAACCGTTTCTTTCCTGTTTCTAGTGCTTTCCACCTTTTACAGTGCCTACTGCTTTTTCTTTTTTTCCAGTGTTTCTGACCTTAAGAAATTTTCTGAGTCTACCAATGGGAAATCAAATATCACTTCATATAGCAAGAACCACTCCAGCATTTTAATTTTATTATTTCCAAAGCCAAACAATTTAGAGAACTTTACCTCATACTCCCAATTTTAGACTTATTTAGAAGATCTAATTATATGTCATTTAAAGGTTTAGAAAAATCACCTCCTAAGCAAATGCAGCTTACATTAGAGACTAATTCTGCTCAAAGATAGAATGCAGAAAGGACATAGTGAATCTTGCCGTATTTGATGATGGAAGAGTCATGCACTTCAAACAAATAAGAGAAAATACGCTTATCTCCCTCCAGAGATGGTATATAAAATATAATAAAACCTGAAAATTATGATGGCATTAAAAGCAATGGTCTCATTCTTAGTTTATCATATTGATTTTTTAAAAAACAATCACTCATGTTTTGAGAAGACTTGAAAAGTTCCACCTTGTGATAGGAGAAGCCAAAGAAGTAATAATCCTTCACATATTTTTGAGCATAGATTAAGATGAGCAAAGCTACACCTAGAAAATAGGTTTGGAAGGGGCCATCAAATACATGAAAAACCAAAGTGAGAGTGAAATCAGAGGGCAAAAATCAAGCTATTTTAGTGATCACTTCTCCTATTTGTAGAGTTATTCAATTATATGAACCTAACTTGAAGTTTTCATTATTTTAAATTTTTTATTATTCCAAAAATTACTAAAATAAAATTTTTACTATTAACATTAAATTTTTAATTATAATTTTTATTTTAATTATTTTTAACGAGAGACTTGGATCTCTTTATGTATGTATATGTGAAGTGAAAATGTGGGAAGGAGGAGTGCCCCTTATAATTTCGTGCAGATATTGATACAATGACTCTGAACTAAGGTGTTATACTGGAACTAAGAAAAATTATTCTGGAGTCTTATAAATACTTGAAAGGCTATCAAGTAGAATCTGCAAGTAAATTAATTATGTGCTTCTCAGAAGACAGAACTAAGATGAAGGAATTGAAGTTAGAAAGAGGCAACATAGAATTCAGAAAGATCACACAATATAGATTGGACCCTGTGATAAGGAATTGAACTCCTTTTCCCAGGAAATGTTTAAGTAGACATTGTTAATTAATTTCTATGAATATTGTTAATGTAGTTTCTGCATTGAGCAATAATTTTGAAGACACAACTTTAAATTTATTTTTAACCTTACAAGCATTTCACAAGATGGTAAAAATAGAGTAAATTTAAAATTCTGCCTTTAAAGATGATGCCATAATTTGATCATTAGTAATGCTTATTTGATTTAACTCTATTGAAATGTGCATATGCGTCATTTGTTCTAATAAGTTTATGTTTATTTTGTTTTTTTCATTCTCTTAAAAAAATTGAAATTTTGCCATTCACTGCAGAAGCGATTCCTTAACTTAGGGTCACTAATAAATGTAATCACCATGCCTATGCTCTCCATTTGTATACTTCAGGAGAAAGACTTCAGAGAACTATTTGCTTGATTTATAGCTTCATCCTTTAATTGCTGGCTGCATACCTGAAGATAATTTTTAATTTTTTTGGCATTTTGGTTTTCTCAATTAAGAATTAAATGAGAAAGTTTTTACAAATCAATTAGTATAAGGTCAGATATACTATAAGCATCTAAAAGTGTTGGTAATGACATTTTTTAGTGACTATTATTTTAGCAATAAATATATTTAAAAGTTGCCTAAAAGTAAGAGCAGGTTGTTTTTCTTCTTTGTGTCCAAAAATTTTTGCACACTTGTATGCGCAAAGATTATGTGAAATAGTTTTGAAAAATCAGTATGTTGGTACATAAATGCATAAAAAGAGAAGTGGAACAAATAACTGGAGAATCACTGAATACCAAAATACTCCTTGGATTGATAATAGTCTTCATTGCTAAATTAAGAAGCAGATATTCATTGTGTTTCTCATGTTTTTATTCAGAGCAAGAACATCTGGTTTATTCTTACAAACTGCCCTTAGAGAAATTATAGTGGTCTAATTAAATCTCAATGAAAACTTTCCTTTCCTTAGGCATGTGTAGAAATGTGACTTTATTTCCAATCAGTCAAGTATTGACAAAAAGGGAATATGAAAGATGAAAAGAAAATAAATCATCTAGAAGGAGCCTGTTGTTTTCAGAAGGACTGTCTTCCAGGTGGCTTTCTAACAGAATACATGCATGAGTGCCGAGAGCTATAGTTTCAAGCTTGGTCACTGCTCCCACTGATGAGAGCGCACTGGGAAAGGGGAGCAGATTGAAATCCACATATAGAAGATTTTCAGGGAGGCTGTCAGAATGGAGAGACACAGTGGTCAACATGAGATGAGAATAGTTAGTGTTCAACTACCATACAATACCAGTTCAGTCAAAGAGATGTTCTTCAGAAACAACCCTCAAGTTTTCTTGAGGATGGGTTATTTAGTCAGAACAATTTGCCCTTTGGCACTCATTTATTATACTGAGTCCCATCTTATACAAGACAAAGAAACAAGAGATGAAAAGTATTTTAGGAAACTCACACTCACACACATATATATGTATCTTCTTTGACATATATGTTCATTTTATCAGTATTTAATTTGTGAACAGAAATATGTATATTTCTTGAAATCTACTTATTGGAAAATTATAGTTCAAAGTAGAGTTTATGCAAAGTTTTCTTACCATCAATGGCCAGATTAACCAAAAATTATAATAAAATATATTTTAAATGCATTGTAAACAATAAAAAAGACAAAGTTGATCACAACTATATCAAGAAGACATGAAAGATGCACTGATAACAAAATAATTTTCCTTAAAATTATGAAATTTCTGCTACCAATATGTCTACATAATGGAAGGAGCTTTTTGACACTGCTAAGCCCTCTTAATTAATGATGATAGGCTCATTGCTATAAATCATATACTCACGAATTAATGATTCAAACTTAAGTATGAATTATTTGTTACCCATAGAATAGAACTGTATGGGTGGTCTGCTGTCTTCAATATATGTCCTCCTTGTTTGCTGTGATGTTTAAATCCATTTCTGCTAGCTGGAAGAAAAAAGAGCTAGAGATGTTTCAACGGTGGGTTTTCACTTGCCAGGTCTGAAAGGGCTGCACATCACTCCTGCTTACAATTGATGGCAGAAATCAGTTATATGACCACCTCTGACTGTAAAATATTCTCCTTATGTATTTGGTGCAAAGAGAACAACAAAATAATTTTTTTATAATATTTAACAGATTCTACCATACGCTGAGTAAGAACCAGACCTCTTAAAAACCATAATGAAGAGTCCTCAGTGAACTATTGTTCTTACACATTAACTTTAGTTTATAAAATCTAAATGAAAGTTTTTATAGCTGAGTTCATGCTTTCAAGTGTTTATAATGTATAGGCAAGAAAAATCCATGGAAATGTGCATGATTCAATCAAGAAAAGCTTTTAATGAGCTATTTGATCCTCAGGGAACTCACACAGAGTTGAATTTTGCTTTTATTTGTTTTTAACATTTTATGCAGTAGGATCCATTTAAGTAGTATAAACTAGATATTTATGGACATGTGAAAATGAAAATTCCTGCCAGAATTTTTATATACATTCAGAAATGATAAAAATATTTTTGGATAAGGGTAGTACAAATGGCAAAAAAGTGTCTGAGCAGCATAAGACCTATCATAATCGCCAGTTATATAGGCATGTTCTGCAATTGGTTTCTGAAGAGTTGCATGCCTAATTATTTTAGTATTATCAGGTAACGCAAGGTAATTTTCTTGGACGTTTCAGGACTTAGATCCTGGTGAAAAGTCCTTTCTCACACAGAAACCATTGGCTTACAAGTGTATCTTTTTTTTTCTCTCTCTCTTTTTTTTAGTTGGAGTCTCACTCTTTGTCGCCCAGGCTGGAGTGTCGTGGCACGGTCATGGCTACCGCGGCCTCAACCTGCTGGGCTTAGGTCATTCTTCCACCTCAGCCTCTCAAGTAGCTGGAAATACAAACGTACGCCACCATGTCCGGCTAGCTTTTGTGATTTATTATAGAGAGGAAGTCTCACGAAGTTGCCCAGGCTGGTCTCAAACCTAGGTCAGGCAGTTCTCTCGCTTTGGCCTCGTAAAATGCTGGGATTGCAAGCCTAGTCACCGTGCCCGGCCACAAGAGTATCTTCATAAAGCCTCAAATCAAACTCTTCAGTACATAGTTTCAGTATCTATTTTCTACCACTTCCCCAACCTTTCAAAGTAAGGCTAAGTTTCTTAACACTTTCTGGTTCATTGGCTGTTTTTTACTATTTCTCAATGTTTGTGGATGGTGGTTTTAACTTTCTGTTGGTTGATCATTGGTGCAGGAAGAATATTCTAGATCTGCAATTTAAAGCAGGTAAGTCCTTGCTTACCATCATTTTACTTTTCTGAGCCTCATTCCTTCTTAAAATGATACATTATTCATTTTAAAATTTTAAAGAAAATTGTAAGACAATCAAAAATTTTGCTGTCGGAAACAATGAGGCTCTTTCCTTATTACATCAAATTTAAAATGTGTGTCATTTTCTTTAATATTTTATTCAAGCTTTGTTCTGAGTATAAGTTTTTCAAACCTCAGTGTTAACTATTGTAACTTTTTTGTAGTTGTCCTACTGATGTATCCTTTTAAAATTTTATTTTAAAGTCAAAGCATATTGAAAAAATGTATTAATGTTGTAATCTGTTATTTTCATTACCTAAAATTTGTTTTATTATCAGATTTTTGTTTATGGAGCTCTACATGTTTTTGAATGCTTTTCATTACCTAAAAATTGTTTGATTATCAGATTTTTATTTATTGAGCTCTACATGTTTTTGAATCTTAATCCCGTCAGAACCCTCACGATTACAAGGTACTGCAACTTTTAAAAATGTCATCAATATTGCTACTTTTTTTCTGTTTCCTTACATTTTTTTAGCTCCAATTGGTTACAAATAATTTATTTCAATAAACTTATAACAGAAATGTCATCAAGATAATAATTGCTTTATGGTTACATAGTATTTTTACATACCTTATTATATAAACCTTGATATTTATTATTTAAAATATTACAAATGATATTTTAGAAATATTTGATCATTAGTGACAGTAAACATTATTGATAAAATTATGTGAATGTGTTCTTCCTCCAAAACAATTCAAGAGGAACACTTATCAAACTCAGGGAAATATTTCAAGACTATTATTTGTCATCATATTGTGGAAACAGAATGAAGTTTTGCATTTTTGATGTATCAAAGTTAAGTTTTTACCCCAAATAACTTCCAGTTAATATTGATAGCATGTGGGAATTTTTTAGTGAGAAAAATGTTTGTGGCTTGTGGTGAAGTCACTGGCTCTGAAACTTATGTATTGAGACAAGCATGTGTGATCTCAATTTCCACAATCATGATAGAACATTATTTTGGAAACTGCCATACTACTTTTTTACCCGATCCATCTTCCAGCTCTTGTTTTTATTATTTTTAAGTTCTCTTTCTCACTTTTCCAATTTTGAGACAACACACAACTTGTATAACTATAGTTCTTGTATTATGATGAGGAATACAGTTTGACTAATTCAAGCAATTTCTACTAAATGTCTTTTTGTGCTATAAAACAGATTTGAGACCATTTTAATTGCACTTAATCTGTCAATGGTCAAAAAACAGTCATTTTTCGTATTTATAGTTTGTCTAATATTGCTATCTTCAATGCCAGAACATGCTTTTCCAGGAGTATATTTGACTTTGTTTAACAACAGTTTATTTTTTTAAGAGATTTATGTTGTATAACTGTACTTCTTTTTTTTTTCCAAGAAGGCTAAGAATTTATCACTCAGCACTCATGCATTCAAGCTGTGAAGAGGCAAAGGGATTTTCTCTTACAATATCTTAGGTGTAAATATAAGCTTTTCATTTGCAGTAATTATGCAGCTGTCTCATGATTCTGTCATGCTTGTCAAGTTTGTCTTGCTTTCTGGTGTAATCTCAGTGACATGAGTTATAATATTCAACCACAGAGAACTGTAAAATAACCAGTCTTAATGCAGATGTGAAAAATAAGCTTATGTAAACTTTCCATATTCTTTTAGGCATGCTTCTGAAGTACATACTCTTTTGTGATCTGCTAAATATTCAATCATTTGTTATAATTTTATTCATTAATTTTGATAAATCTCACCCGATAAAAATATTAAACCACTATAACATACATCTTTTCTCAAGATAATAATTGCAATAGTTGAAAAGGTTTTATTTCTTCTTTAGTAAATGTTATGGTTCTTAATGTTAATTTCTCCTGCTCTCACTTGACCACTAAATATGTTAACTATATTTGAAACTCAAGTCATCATTTTAATAGCCAATACTCTTTGAGACTGAAGAAAAAAGTGGACCCCAAAACCTTTCACAGTTATGCTAACCATCAAGATTATAATAATAAAACATTTTTGACAACTTAAGATTTACATTTTTGGTGGAAGATTTTTTTTCCTTACCTTTGCTCCTAATTAAACTTTCACGATTTAGGTCAAGTATATGAAAGAGAGATAATTATTATATGGCAGTATATTGACATGCATTTACACTTAATTGGTAGATGATTCAGACAACCATAACTAATTTATGTTTTTAATATGAACTATTAATGGAGCTTATACACTGACTTGATATTATCCCAGTTAAGACCTTGAGTTCTCAAAGTATGATTTGGGCAAATTATTTAAAATTACTTAATCTTTCCAAACATTATATATTGATTATATATATTATATGTAGATATAAATATATAAAAAGATGTGAGTTCCATCTCCTTTAAAGTAGATGATGAGCCGGGCTTGGTGGCTCAGCCTGTAATCCCGTGCCTTGGGAGGCTGAGGTGAGTGGATTGCCTGAGCCCGCGGGTTCGAGACCCGCCTGGGCAACTTGGCGAGACCTCATCTCTACAATAAATCAAAAAATCAGCTGGGCATGGTAGTGCATGCCTGTAATTCCGGCTACTCGGAAGGTTGAGGCAGAAGGATCGCCGGAGTCCAGCAGGTCGAGGCTGCGGTGGCCGGGAGCGGCCACTGCACTCCAGTCTGGATGACGTGAGACTCCAATTCAAAAAAAAAAAAGTAGATGATGGTATTAAGTAAAATTATTAGTGTGAAGCAATTTATTACTGCTTGAAATATAATGAACTCTCTGGACCTGGTGATGATGATGATGGTGATGATGATGTGGCTAACAATCATACAATGCAGAACTATAAGAACTATAGTTCTGGACTTTATATCATGAAAACTTAATTTTCATGAGTTTCTGTTTGTCTGGATAGCAGAAGTTTAAATTCCCACAATTCAAGTTTCCTTCTTCCTTTCTTTGAAGTGGGTTGGGAAGATGGGCAGATGGTGAGACAAACCACCTCGGTTCTTTGATCATTGTTTACTCAGGCTGTCATCCACTGAGATGTCTTTCTCACTACTCTGTCTTAGTTGATAAATATTCTACGATATTTCATTTTCTCAGCTACACTTTTCCTTCAGTTCTGTGTACTCAGTCACATTCATGTTTTCCTCGCATAAATGAGAAACATTCCACACATCGGTGGAGCACATTTATGCCTATCAGCCTTAACACAGGATGCAAGCTATTGTTTTATTCCCATGCAAAGTTGGGAGCAAAGGGATTCCTGACATTGTCATTTTTTCCAGAACTACATTTAGGGACACAGGACTGGTTCTCTTATCAGATATCAAACTTATCACGACTTTATCTATCTTTCATTTCAGCCACCTCTCAAACATGTTTCGGAGGGGTAAGGTACAGGGCAAATTTTTAGGATCAACTGCTGTATTTACCTGAAATACCATACTTTCCGATTTATTGGTCCATTAAATGGAATATCTTGGTTTAGTATATGAAATACCTTTGATTTAAAAACTGTATCCTATGAAACTTGGTCATATTGCTATTTACCCCTCAAATATATATATATATATGTCTATGTCTACGTCTATGTCAATGTCTATGTTAATGTCTACATCTATGCCTATATCCATATCTATCAATTTATCTATCTACCTATATCTATCTATAAATTGGTAAGGGGCTTTATAAATCATCTTTTCATTAATTTTAGGAGAGACTAACAATTGTAAGTCTCAATATTTTTCCTGCATGGAGCATTAAAAATATTCCTTTAAAAAAAACTACTTCTTGTGTATAGTGAGCAACTGTTTATCCAAATGGTGTGAGATTTTCATATAATCATGGAAAAATCAACTTTGTTGAAATATTGCTAGTTCTGTGAACTATTGAGATTATTTGACATAATGTTTCTAAGACAAAGATAACAAAATATTAATACAAAAATAATAATGATTAATAAATATCTTTATTTGCTTAGTCAGTCAAAATGTAAGCCAGTGGAACTGAAAAACTTTTATTGATTTTTTTTTATCAAGAAATCCTTTGGCCAGTTTTCATATCTAAGATAACATTTTATAATACATATTTTGATCTACCATTTTGCAGGAATTTTGATATGCACAGAAGTCTCATTTCTGTTTATATTAATCACATTCTTATGATTTTCACTTTATTTTTAAAATATTTTTCCTTTGTTATTTTATGCACTGCTTATGAATAGTTATTGAAGAGTTAGAAACATAAATGAAAGGTTCTTTGGGAGGTATGTTATTTTTAACTTAATTCAAAATGCAATATGTTCAAATCGAGGGTAATAAATATAATGATAATTGCATTCTTTCACCACTGATGCTTGCCATTGGGTATTGGGTTTATCGTAGAGATTGGCTTTAATTTATCCTCTCTTATCTGTTGACCCATCTCTGTTATTCAATATTTTCTCCACTAGATGGTAGGGTCGTGTTGCCTAACTAAATAATCTGGTCCTGCCTCCAATAAAGCATAAAAAAATTTAAGATTATTTATTATTTTTCTAAACATTTATCTTTTATGTTAAAGGATCACTTATAAAACCCAACTTTAATCTGTAAATATATACATAGATATGTGTGTGTGTTTGTGTGTGTGTATACATATAGCATGTCATCCAATAACTTCCTTCGATTCATTTTGTTGTAATATTGATGAAAGAAAAAAAAAGTCAGTTTCCACCTGGGACCACTGTCTGTGTAGAGTTCTTCTCACATCCGGGGTAGGTTTTCTCTGGGTACTCTGGTTTCATCCACATCCCAGTGATTCACATATTACACTAGTTGGCGTGTCTACATGGTCCTGGTCTGAGTGAGTGTGGGTGTGAGTGTGTACTAGGCAAGACTAGTTCCCACCTTGCACCCTGAGTTATGAGACTTTGACCGCCTATCTCCTTGAAACTGGAATTAGTGTGCTGGAAAATAAATTATTATTATTAAATGCAACTAAAAATTGTAATATAATAACCATACAAATGTATGACAATAAATGACATAATTTGAAAGCACCCAGTGAGCCCACCGTATTGATTATTTTTTGTTTGAACTGTGTGGTGGTGGGAGGGGCTCCTACAATTCTTACTTTGCAAATATTTATTCCTTGATTTAATCCACCACTGCTATGACCATTGTCACTCACTGATTCACAAAAAAGTGTAAATAATTACCTAACTTGTTTTTATTAACCTTTTTACAATGTATGCATAAATCACATTCATTTCAGTGTTTAATATTAGAAGTGTTTTGAGTCTTTATTTAGAAGTTTGGTGACATTTTTTTGTGACCAGGAGTATGCTATAAAAATTTAACTCTTGTCTATATCAGTTACCTTATGGTAATATTGTTTTTGTTATTCATTGTTTTGCTTAAAGGTGAAATTTTCAAGAACTTATCCACAATGTTAAGTGTGGGCATATATTTTTGGGTATATACATATATAAATATTCATATATATGTGTATTTACACATACACATAAGACTATCACAAAAAGCAAGAGTTAAACAATGACCTATAGAATATATATTCTTCATTCTATTTTCTAAACACCTTCACTTTTTTAAAAAAAATTATTGATTTACTTTTAGGCATCTACTAAGTATTAAACTCATTGGTACGTGTCAGGTAACAAAGATAATTACACCATAGTAACTAGGTTTATTCTCTAATGGGGAAAATAGAATTTCAACAAGAACAACATTGGGCTAAGCGTTATCACACAGGAATACAAGAGGGAATAAGTATAAAACACAAAACGGGGGCAGTAATGAAAAGAAAATGTCCCAGAGAAGAATGACAGAGCTATGAAAGAGGAGAAAAGATGAATAAGATAATAAAAGGGCGCCGACCTTCAGGATGGAGATATAAAGCCAGCTAGACTGGGTTTAGATTCTAAAGGGTGAATTTAGATGGAGGTGCTGTATTTGAGCCAGGCACATCAAAGAATATCCTAAAGTTCTGTTTGTGATTACCTAGCCTGAAAGATAAAGATGAGCAAGCAAAAGCAGTGCTATAAAAAGGAAGGAAATCAATAACTTTTCTTTTTCATTATTACATGCTTAGCAAAAAGAAAAGTGTTTCATTTTTCCCTCTTATTAAGCTTTCACTCCCTCAATACGATAAAGTGATTAAAGCTGTTCATCTAGACAAATTAGCCAAAGAAGGAAATGTATGGCTCTATTTTTGACATAGCCTGTTTAGGGAAGAGAGACCAGTCAGGAGCGTGTTCCAGCTTCGTAATGCAAAGATCAATTGGTTAAAACATCTCTGCAAAAGGTTTAATTCTAATCCGTTCTCTTTGTCTTTACATTTTAGATAAGAGAAAAATAATAGGGACCTACCATAATAATTAGATTTTTTTGCCTAATCCCACATTTGTCACCAGATGTAAGGAGAACAGTCAGCCTACAGGCACATTACCCCAAGAAACAGGTTGGGAGATTGAGTTACATGCTAGTTGGTGCTAGTGTGTGTTATCTTATTCATTTTTTCTCCTCCTCTTTTCATAGCTCTGTCTTTCTTCTCTGGGACATTTTCTTTTCATTACTCCCCCCATTTTGTGTTTTATAGTTGGTGCTAGTGTATTTGTTAAGAACTAGGCAGGATAAAGAACACTTGAGAAAAATGTCTTCTTCCGGTCTAGTTTCTCTGAGCAAGTGAAGCAAAAACTGGAACAAGTCAAAATATTGAGTCTGAGTTATTTATAGAAATAAAATAGTCAAACCAAGAATTATTACATACCACAATACTGAAAATATTAGACAAATTTAACTCAAGTTAGAATGCAAATGGAAGCTCAGTAGGACATGAAGAAAGGAGAGGCTTAGGAAGAGATTCAAAGACAAGGATTATTATATTGATTATATATTCAGGAAGTAAGGTAGTTTGGATTTCTATTAAGGTTAAACTTAAAACAGTTATTTGGGTATACTTCCCTCGTCCATTTTTTTTCTTTTACCAATATAAAAATAAGAGGAAAGTGTATCTTCTTTGCTTTTCTCTGAATAGTAGTTTCATTTATTCATTCAAAAACATACTGAATGTTTAAATGCCAGTCTTTGTGTTCAGGACTGATTATGATTACAAATAAATTTTACAATCAGTCAAAGAAATAATTCAAGATGAACAGGGAAACTATTTTTTTGCACAAGTAACATAGACTTATCAATAAATTACTGTAAGAACACATAACAGGGATGAATGCTCATTGAAATTAGTAGAGACTTCACCAAAAATAAGTTAAGATCAAAGTATTGCAGCATAAGTGAGAGTTAAATAACCCCAGACAAGAAACAAGAAGTTCTCAGGGGAAATAACACAGGTAAAGCCATGTTATTTCATCATAGGATGACAAAAATACTATGTTTGGAAAATAACAGTAGTTCAATGTGATTTTATTTTCACTGTGACTTTCTTAAGAACCAGAAAACTAATACTATTCCACCATATATATGTACCGCATTTATTTTTATCCAGTCCACTTTTGTTGAGCAGCAGGATTGGTTCAATGTTTTTGATTTTGTGAATATTGCTGCAACAAACATGGTGCACAGGTATCTTTTTTGTAGAATAATTTGGGTTCCTCTGGGCATATTCCCAGAAGGGGGAGTGCTGGGTCATATGGAAGGTCAATTTTTAGATCTTTTAGAAATTGCCCACTGTTTTCCACAGAGGTACTAATTTAAATTCCAACCAAAAGTGCAGAAGTGTTCTCTTTTCTCGGCATCCTCTCTAGCATCTGCTGTTTTTTGAATTATGACCATCCTGACTGGAGTTAGGTGGTATCTCAGTGTGGTTCTGATTTACATTTATTTGATGAATAGTGAGACTGAGCATTTTTTCATGTCTGCTGATTGCTGAGAAGTGTCTATTCATATCCTTTTTCCACTTTTTAATAGGGCTTTTTTTTCTTTCAGCACACTTGAGTTCCTTGTAATCCTGGATGTTAAGCAGATATCCAGTTGGCAAATATTTTGTCTCATTCTGTGGGTTGTATTGCCACTCTCTTGGTGGTTTCTTTTGCTTTGCAGAAGCTTTTCAGTTTGATAAAGTCCTACTTGTCTATCTTATCTCTTATGGCATGGGCTTTGGGGTTAAGAATATTATGCTGCTATAAAGAAGGAGAAAATTATGGACTTCGCAGCACCTTGTATGAACTTAGAGTCTATCATATTAAGTGATCTATCACAGAAACAAAGAGCTGAGTAAGATTCATAAATGGATCTGAACATTTATTATAATATCACAAGAAAGGTATTAGCAATAGCAGGACACTGCTAGGGAGGACAGGTGGCATATAACATCAGTAAGAATACCTGATCTCATCCCAAGTGAAATGAGGTAAATGAGAAACCTAAACTTCACCTGTATGATGATCACTTATGTACCTAATCCTGAATTGCACTCCACATCTTTAAAATAATAATAAAAAATGACCAGAAAACTAATATATAAGATAGAACACAATTAAAAATCTAAGAAAAAGGGAACCATGAAAATGGGACAAGGAATTGGATCTTATGCATATTGTGCAAAATAAACGGACTTCACCACTTTCCTTGCGACAGTAGGAAAGAAGGAACACATGTCTATTGCAGTCAACTTGAGAGAAAGAGATAAGAAACATGAATGACTTTCTCCCTAATAGCCTCAATTTCTACCATGAAATGAGAGGTAAGACCAACTGTGGACAGGGTGGGAACTCTGTGGAGGTTTGAGGTGAGTGACAAAAACTTGAAATAGCTACCCCTGGGAATGGTTGAGTTTGAGATTGTGAAATAAAGACTCATCCATTATTTATGCCTATGTCTTAGCAAAAATTATGCAGCTTCTCAGTACCTCTGTTTTCTAATCTCTAAAGTTAATAACTGAATCTACCTTATTGAATTGTAGATATCTGGGTTAAGATTATGTTAGCTACTGTAACAAACCCCCGTTTTTTTTTTTTTATTTAATTTATTTTTTTATTTTAAAACTGTGGGGTACAATTCAGGGTTAGGTATACAAATGTTCATTGTGCATGTACCCTTGTTGATGAGGTATGCCCCCACTCCCTTGGCAGATTCCCACCACTGCCAATTCGCCCCCGCCCTCCCCTGGCAGTTTTCCTCTACTGCCCATCCTTTTCTTATAGTATTACAAATCTTCAAGGTGAAAGCATGTGGAACTCAGTTCTTGGATTCTGTGAAAAGTCACTCACTATTATAGATTCTAAGTCCATTCAGGTTGCTGTGAAGTTCATAATTTTGTCCTTCTTTATGGCTGCATAATATATCGTGTATATGTACCACATTTTTTTAAATCGAGTCCTCTTTCAATGGGCAGCAAGGTTGGTTCCATGTTTTTGCTATTGTGAACAATGCTGCAATAAACATACATGTGCAGGTATCTTGTTCATAGAGTGATCTGAGTTCCTCCGGATATATACCCAACAGGGGGATTGCAATCATATGGAAGGTTAATTTTTAGATCTTTTAGGAATCGTCAAACTCTTTTCCACAGAAGGTGTATTAGTTTACACTCCCACCAACAGTGTAGAAGTGTTCCCTTTTCGCCACATCCTGTCTAGCATCTGTTGTTTTTTAAGTTATTGATGATGGCCATCCTGACTGGAGTTAGGTGATATCTCAGTGTGGTTCTAATTTGCATTTCTTTGATGACTAGTGAGGTTGGAAAGATGTTATTCTTTCTCTGAAAAACTTAATTTAAAGACACTATCTATTAAATAATCACAGAGTACCCTGTCCTCAACCTCAGAGGTTTTTAAGAGGTATTATTACTTAGGTTAACTTATACAAGATGGAAAACTGTAAATTAAAAAATATAAGATTATTTTAACTAAGATTTTTCAAAAAATACAGTAAAATAATATGGCATGATCTTACTTATATGTGGAATCTTACAAAGTCAAACTCATAGAAACAGAAAGTAGAAAAGGGGTTACCCAGGAAGGGAAGCAGCAGGGAGATGCTGATCAAAGGGCACACGATTTCAGTTAGACGGAAGGAATGAATTCAGGTGATCTGCTGTACCTCACAGTGAACACAGTTAAAACAGTGTATTGTATACTTGAAAATTACGAGACAGTAGTGTTTCAGGTGTTTTCACAACAAAAGAGATAAACATGTACGGTAATACAATGTTAATTAGCTTGATTTAGTCCATAATGCATACAAAAATCAAAATGTCACTTTGTACACCATATATAAAATTTTTGCCAATTTTAAAAGTAAAATTAAAAATAAAAACAGAGTAAGTTAGAATAACACTAGTCTAAATAGTTTAGAGTTGTAACCAATATATCTTCAAATTTTAGTTGTTTTCTAAATATAGATAAAAATAGATAATATATTAAAATAGTATTTTAGTTGTTACTGGCTATGTTTCCATAATAATTAATTTTTAAATTTCCATTATAAAATTGGAGATGTTTGCCTACAGAAAAAAATATTGGGGTACTCATTTATTATAAAATTTTGTTTGCTTAGCAGCGTGTGTGTAGTCTCAGGGAAGAAGCAGGAAAAATAAAAGCTGCCAGTGTGCTATAATTATTATTTTATTTGAGCTCGATGTGCCAGGCAAACCCTACAAAAATGTATCCTGACTGATGGGGAGGGGGATTGACTGAGAGAAGGTTACACATTTTCAATCTGAGGGATCTGCCAGTGAGTGGTAGTTCTGTCTATTTGGTGGCAAAGAATGAAACTTATGCGATATATAAGACCCAGCACAATAATTTAAATACTTCATTATCAAAAATAAGTAACAGAAAAATCACACAGCTATTTAGGAAACACCATGTTAATCTGAAACAGGATTAAACCTAGAGACTTTAAGCTCAATGAAAATTAAGATAGACAGCTGATATATTATCTTAATAATCTCCCCACTTCTGTCTCAAAGTTCAAGTACCACTTAGTCTGAATCTAGAACTTTTCTCATCAGAGGTTCCTCGAATGTCTCCTCTGCGTAGTGCCTCTGTCTGACTTAATTAAGCACTGGGAATCAAGACTAGCTGTGAGCCACTCAGTTAACATCACTCTTAAGCTGACAAAGTAGACAGTCCATTCTAAAAACAATGGTAAGATAGCTGAGTTACGTTTCTGTTTTCTACCTGAACTATAATTTCAAACACAAAAACAAAACCCCCAAATATCCACAAATGTTTGTATGATAACCTCTCTTAATTCCTTTATAAAGGAGAAATAGTCACAGAGAAGTATCCACTGTCTTATGTTCCCAGTGTGTACTTCAACACTCTTACTCCTTCATATTGAGAGAAAAAATGAGGTTCTTGAGTGGGGTCACCCGATTAGATACACTTTTTTTTTTATTTTTTATTTTTTAATTTTAATTTTTGAGTTGGAGTCTCACTCTGTCGCCCAGGCTGGAGTGCAGTGGCACGCTCAAGGCCACCGCAGCTTTGTCCTGCTGGGCTCAGGTGATCCTTCCGCCTCAGCCTTCCAACTAGCTGAACTGCAGGCATGTGCCACCGTATCTGGCTAATTTTTTGATTAAAGATGAGGTCTCACCAAGGTGCCCAGGCTGGTCTCGAACCCATGGGCTCAGGCAAGTCTCTCCCCTTGGACTCCCAAAGTGCTGGGATTATAGGCGTGAGCCAACACGCCCGGCCTAGATACATTTTTAAATTACAACAAAATGCTTCAGGTCCAGTAAGATTTGCTGCAGCCCTTTCTGCTGAAACTACTGCCCTAAAAAGTTATCACGGGGTGGGGGGGGGGGGGCGCTACTGAAAAGTATATGTGTGTGTGTGTGTCCATCCATGGGAACCCAGGAAAAAGTGGCCAGCCAGATATGGGAGAGGCCAGCAGTCAAGACTATTGAGGGCACCAGCCACTTTTCAACTCCATTTTTCTCTCTCCTGGTCAACTATCTCTATATTCTTGCATCTGCTCTATTAATTCAACACCATACTATATGCTTCCTTTTCTTACAGTTTATGCTTAGCTACTTTACAACTTCAGTTTGCATGTGGCCTTTCACCTGCCACCCCTCTCTATATCACTGTCCTTCTATGCCTGGTCTTGCTGTTGCTAACGTTGCCTCTGTTTCTTGTAAGTTAAATTTCTAAGAAAGGCAAAAAATTATAAATCGAATGATCTGGCAATCCCACTTCTGGATACATGCCCAAAAGAGTTAAATGCAGGGTCTTGAGATATGGGCACACTCATGTCCATCGCAGCATTTTTCACAATAGGCAAGAGGTGAGGCAACCCAAGTGTCCATTGACAGATGAATGGATAAGCAAAATGTAGTAGATACATAAATGGAAAATTATTCAGCTTTAAGAAAAAGGGAAATTCTGGCACATGACACAACATGGATGAACCTCGAGTATATTATACTAAGTGAAGTAAGCCAGTCACAAAGAAACGAATATTATATGATTCTATTTACTTCTGGTATCTAAAGTAGTCCGATTCACAGAAACAGACAGAAGGGTAGTTACTAGGGGCTGGGGAAGGGGAAAATGGGGAGCTGTTATTTAATGGGTACAGAGTTTCCATTTTGCAAGACAAAAAAGTTCTGGAAATATGTTTTCACAACCATGAGAATACTGTATACTTAAACACTACTGAACTGTACACTTAAAAATGGTTAAGTTGGTAAATTTTATGGTATGTCTGAGAGAGGAAATCTGATTTGCCCAGATAATCTTCTTAAAGCAAATTATACACACATGGGTCACTGGCAAACCTGTGGACTAATTACTGGTATATTTATTTAGCAACTTTTAAATTAAATTCCTACTATCTCAGATACTGTGCTAGGTTCTCAACCAGGTGCCCACCACTGCTCTCACCAGCAGAATATTTCTGCTTGGAATGCTTTCCCTATTCGAGGGATTGGTGATCTTTATTTCTAAAACCATGTCATTTTCACTTTTGTAAATAAAGTGCATATTTTTTAATTATATCCTGCCGTAGGATATAAAATAAAGGGGTTTTTTTTCTTTACCCTAGACTGTTCTTTTTGCAACTCTGCCAAAAACAAACAAAACAAAACAAAAATCAGTGCAGGTTTTCTATAACTGCTGCAAAATATCACTTTAAAATAGTAACCTTACAGCACAAGACTCTTGAAAGAAACTTCATGGACTTCTAAGTTGACTTTAAGTATGAGTTAGCAGTACAAAATCTTCCCAAACCAACACATTACGAAACAAAACAAGAACTCCCCTCAAAATCATCTTATTTGGCACAAATACCATCATAAGATGGTACTCCTGCTATTAAAATGATTATTTCATTAGTCTCCAATCTATAAGTTTAGAAACTATTACTCCAAAGAATGATTAAACTGCTTTCAAGAATCCCCTTAGTTCAGAATTTGCATTAAGTAAACTACCTATTAAAACATGAAATGCAGTACATTTTCAATCCCTATCCAAGTAGATACTCCTGACCTCTACCTCTATCAGCTTCTATGACATCATATTCTCTTAATTTTCTTCTAATCTTTCTGGGAGTTTCTCTCAGCTTTCTTCAGTGGACCTTTTTCTATCTAATATTGAATACTGGCATTTCCATGGTTCTAGCCCTCGCACTCTCCTTTTCTACTATATACATTCCCTAAGTGAATTAAAACCCACATCTAAGCTTGTACTTACACACTGATGATTCCCAAATCTACACCTCTAACCCTGACATCGTTCCTCAGCTTCAGATCCATATACCATATACTACACTATCCATAGATGACTTACTGGAAAATCCCTGATTTGAAGCAATACCAGCATCCACAATTAGTCTCATTATCTTTTTTTTTTTTTTTTTTTAAAGCTGTGGGGTACAATTCAGGGTTAGGTATACAAATGGTCTTTGTATAGGTAGAGTTTGGGCCTCACTATGGTCCCCACTTCACCTGGCTTGAGATCAGGTACCCTTATTGATGAAGTGTCCCGCCCCCAGTCTCATTATCTTAACACTGTTCCCTCCACCACTCCTCCCCCAAGAATGTTCCTTAACTTTGTTGCTATTTCTGGTAAATGGCAACTTTCAACCAGTTGTCCAAAGCAGACAAGAATTCTAGATGCCCCCCTCTACTTTGACCCTATCCAATATTCTCAATATTTCCCAGGCAGCAATCAGCCACAAGTCCTTTTGATTCTGCTTCAAATACATTCTTCCCTCATCTTGAACTCAACAGCTATGGCCTTAGTTAAAGCCTCGTAATTTTCACCTGGATAATACCTACCTGGTCTTCAGCTGCTCCAGCCACAGCATTTCCATGATTAAACTTTATCTATGTTTCCTCAAAGTCTAATCTCCCTAGAAGTCTCACAGTAAGCATAATGTGACTTTTGCTTATACATTTTCACTAAAGCAATTGCATTTTACTATATGTATTTCCCTATAAGAATGTAAATTCCTATGTCCAGCAGCCACGTTACATCACAATAGATGTGCTGAGTGAATAAATACTTTTCCAGGCTTTCTTGCCACTCCCCATACATCTACCCAGCTTCCAGGCATACTAAATTACCTGCAGTTCTGCCATCACGCCATGCTGTAGGTGTGTCCACACCATGCCCCAGCTAGAATGTCTTCACTTCACTCTGCACCTGAATAGGTTTATCCTTAAGTCAGTTGAACCATTATCTCTTTTAGAAAGGCTTTTTAAACCATTGCTCCAGATATTCCATGGTGTTCCCAAAGCCCCTGATATGTGTTTACTAGACTATACGGCAATTGTTGATTTCCTTGCCTGTCTCTTCCACCAGATTATGAAGTGCTTAAAAGCAGAAACTGTTATTACCTTTGCTGTATTTCCAGTATCTAACACAGACCCTGGCATTTAGCAGGCCCTAAATAAATACTTATAGAATAAAGCATGAATCTATTTTGTATGAAATGTCAGACTACATCTCTTAAGTAATCTCTAGTCTTACATTTGCAGTCAAACAAAAAACAAGAGATACAAGAATGTTTCTTGAAAATATATGTTTCTTAAAAATATATACTCTTCTGAGCAACACATTTTAGTTTTGAAAGGAAATGTACCTCAAACACATAGTTACCTCAACTCCAGTCTGGAAGTAAGTAATGTATATAATCATGAATAAAAGTTTTCAAAAATTCCATATTACTTTAAAAAAGGATAAGAGAAAATAACATTTCTGACCTTAAAATTATGTGTATCACATCAAAACATTCTATGATAACTTCAAAGATGAACTAAAATTAGTTACAAAATCTAACTTTAAAAATTTTGTTTGATTATCTAAATTCAATAAAAAATATTTTCCAAAGGCTCTATAAATTACACTCTGCTTATCAAATCAATTTATGCTTGCAGATATTGCGTAAGTCATTCCACTTTATATCAACTTGTTTAAAATAGGCCCCTCAAAAGAAAGTAAATACAAGTAGATTTTAAGATCAATGGGGAGAGCCAGAGCCGTTGTCTGCATCTTCTTACTCCACCACACACATTAATGGAACTCATATTATAATAGTAAATATTATTTTAACAGAAGAACTGACTTATTAACCACGTCTGTCAAAGTACCATATATGGACTCACATAGCTGTGCTACTGATTTAAGACACGAGTAGAGAGCCAAAGGCTCACCCACATGGAAGAAAGGGAAAATACCACTACAGCTCTCTTAACCCTGAAGACTTATTTCAAGTCGCTGCCTAAAAAAAAAAAAAAAAAAAAAAAAAAAAACCCACTGGTAACGGCTTTATTATCTGAAGACAAAAACAAGGCTTAAAATTCACTTAAGTGCTCAATCTTTAGCTCCATCAACATTTTATCCTTTTGTAGCCACAAATTTTAGAAAAATAGGCAAAAGAACAACTTTCGCATATGCTGGAAATATCTGCTTACCTTAAGTTAACAAGTTGTTTTTCAAATAACAGCATAGAAATAATTTTGAGAGCTGTCACAAAATGCCTGATAAATCACTTTAGTTTCATATTTAAGTACAAAAGTTCTACAATAATTTAAAAAAAACATAACTAGTTAGCAACTGAAAAAAACTTTAAGTTTTCTTGAAATTCAGTTAGAAATTTTTTCTAAAATGTAACGGTCACATCTAAGATATATTGTTCTTTGGTTTGTTGCTCTAAATGACAAAAAATTTCCCTTGCACATTATTTTCCCTTCCGAGTAAAAGAAAAGAACAACATTAAGCCAAAACATAACGTCAAACTTCAAAGAATTTAAACATTTAAAAAAATACTATCTTGATCTGAAAACATCTCTTGAATAACACGACTTCCCACACAAAAGTAACACAACTGAGATGAAGTATTCTGCAAGAATAATGATATAAAGACTGAAATGCTGATTTCTCACTACTATATAGAAACAGTCTCTTGTATAAGAAATTGCAAACATCTTATAAAATGTTAAATTGTTGGTTTTCCTCACTAATCATCAGGGAGATGCAAATCAAAACCACTCTGAGATACCACCTAATTCCAGTCAGAATGGCAATTATCAATAACTCAAAAAATAATAATTGCTGGAGAGGGTGTGGCGAAAAGGGAACACTTCTACACTGTTGGTGGGAGTGTAAACTAGTGCAACCTCTGTGGAAAACAGTATGG
>CAUYQG010242786.1:0-25958 GCA_963574415.1 Tarsius wallacei
GTACATGCCTGTAGAGTCCCAGCTACTTGGGAGACTGAGGCGAGAGGATTACTTGAAGCCAGGAGTTTGAAGCTGCAGCAAGCTATAATTGTGCCACTGCACTCCAGCCTGGGGGACAGAGCAAGACCTTGTCTTTTACCAAAAAACAAAAGCATAAAAAACCCTAGCTTTAACCTGGTGTGGTGGTATATATCTATAATCCCAGTGGCTTGGAAAGTTGAGGCAGGAGGATTGATTGAGGCAAGGAGTTGGAGGTCAGCCTGGATAACATGGTGAGAATGAGAACTTACCTCTTTCTCTTTTTTTTTGAGTCAGAGTCCTACTCTGTCACCCAGGCTGTAGTACAGTGGCATGCTCATGGCCACCGCAGCCTCAACCTCAGGTGATCCTTTTGCCTCAGCCTTCTAAGTAGCTAGGGCTATAGGCATGCACCATCACACCTGACTAATTTTTTGATTTATTGTAGAGATGAGGTCTCACCATACTGCCCAGGCTGGTCTTGAACCCTTGGGCTCAGGCAATCCTTTCACCTCTGCCTCCCAAACTACTGAGATTACAGGTGTAAACTACCATGCCCGGCTGAAAATTCACCTCTTAAAAAAAAAAAGTAGGTATGAACCTCCCCTCCCCTGAGTGGAGCATGTTGGGAGCACATCCTGGGAGGTCAGCCCAGAATAGAGACTCTTGACTCGACCCCTGTGGGCTTTGTTGGGTAGCTCTCTTGTCTTTGGCAAGGCCCAGAGAGCAGGCCTAAGACCAGTGGTCCCACAATGAGGCAGATCAGCCACAAAGGGAGGCAGTGAGCTTCCTGGCCCTGGAGATGTGTGAGCAGTGGCTATAGGCCATTTGTTGGGCCTGTTGTGGACAGGGCTGGAGTACAGGGACGGGGTTGACTGTTGACCCTTGTACCCCCTTTTGGAGCAAGCTTCTGGCCCGTGTTCTGAGGGGTTTACTGTTGAAGGCAGGAATGATGCACTGCAGGGAGGGTAGGGAACCACTTCTTCACACAGCAGGTGTTTGCTGAGTACCTACTCTGTGCCAGGCCCCATCCTGGGCACCGGGCTCTAAATTCTGGTTGAGAAAGATGTAGGCTGGGGTAGGGGAGGGAGCCTTCTAGGAGTTGACCCTGAGGATGGGTGGGGCTTGCTTTGGCATGGGTGAACTGGGCTGGCCTCTGCTCTGGGTCCTTACACTAGCACGTCTCACTCTATCCTCCCTTCTTCGCACTAAGCACAAGCCCCTCTCGTTCCAGAGCTTGGTGGTTAAGCCAGACCAGCTGATCAAACGGCGTGGAAAGCTTGGCCTGGTTGGGGTCAACCTGACTCTGGACGGGGTCAAGTCCTGGTTGAAGCCACGACTGGGACAAGAGGCCACGGTGAGTCGGGGGACAGGTTCAGGGTGGATGTGTGTGGTCACCTCTGGATCAGCACCTCTGTGGATCACCCCCAGCCAGTCCCATTGCAGCAGGGATGGTGGGGGGCTCCCGTGGCTCTGTGACTCATCCAAGTGACCTTAGGCCAGAAAAAGCATCTTGCTCTCCCGTCAGGGAAGCCAGCACAGGGAAGCCAGCACACGATGTATGCAAAGTACTGGTGGGAGTGGCTGGCCTTTTTAGCAGTGATCATGGAGCTGGGATCTCAGGCCCATCCTAGGGTCTCTTTCCAGTTTCCAGAAGGGTTATGGAGGCCTGTGACAGTGTGTACACCTAAGAGGATGGGTAAAAAAAAGATAAGGGAAACACGAGGTCACCTGGGTGGAAGGAAGCATTGGGTTGAGAACTGAAGGCAGCTGATGGTGCTGAGGAGTAGAGTCTTGATGCCCGGCTTGGTGACAGTTTCAGCTGTGTAGCTGAGTGAGCAAAAGTGAAAAGTGGTTTAGGAGGGCCAAGAGATGCTCGGAGATAAAACTGTATTTCTTCTCCTCCTCACTCCCCAAGGGAGCGGGAGAACTGAAGAGGGTGTGGGGCCGAGGTGCGGCTGGGTCGGGGCGGGGGACGTGCCGTCCACACCTGGCTCTGTGCATGGGTACTGAGGACCTGGCGCCCATCTGGGGCAACTGTGCGGCAGGGACGAGCCGTTCTTTCCTTGGCTGCCTTGAAGTGGGAGCAGGGAAGGCTATGGAGCCGTCTTCCTCCCTTGCTGGGCTTCCTCAGAGCGGCTTTCATGTTAATTTCCTCTTTTTCTGGCCCTTGTGGGTGAAGAGGCCGGAAGTTGTCCATGAGCCTGGTTGGTGGAGGGACCTAAACTTTGTGTTCCTAGCCTTTGGAGGGAGGACAATGGGGTTGGGGCTGATCGTGTCCCCAAGGGTCCCGCCCTGCTCTCTACTTAACTGGCTGCTGGGAAGGGAGTGTTGGGGACGTCTGAGCTGGCAGCAGCCGGCGGGAGCAGCTCATTACTCCTGATGGATCGCTGTCTGGTCCCTGACTCAGCAGTGACGCACAGGCCAGGTGGGGGGTTTGGGACATACTGGGGGCAGGGCTGTCTCGCCTCGGCCGCCACCAGGGACCCACTCAAACTGATTAGCTCTGCAGGCCTATTGTCCTCAGCTGGGAGAGTCTGTGGAAAAGTTCTCTCCCATCAAGCTCCGGCTCTCCTCTTCTCCCCCCTCATTCCCCAAGCCAGGCCCTGTGTCTCCAGGCTGGGCCTCTGTGCCCACCTCAAGGCAGACACAGCAGAATGGTCGCCTCCCCTCCCACTCAGGTTCTTTCCTCCCACCTGAGCTGTGGGGTAGTCTTGTTTAGTCTGAGCTCTTTCATCGGTACAGCTCATATGTCACCCTCCAGAGGAGGCCAAGAATGAATGGGCAGCCTAGGGTGAGGGAATGTCTTGTGAGGACTTCTCAAGCTTAGGGAATCTGTGACAACATTTTTTCTGGAAAAGTCTCCCTGCTGGGTCTTGTGGTGGTGCTTAGACCCCGTCTCTGGGAATCTCTTTTCCCTGAGGAGTAAATTGTGCTGTCCTGACATCTTCTCCACTTTTCCATAGGTTGGCAAGGCCAGAGGCTTCCTCAAGAACTTTTTGATTGAGCCCTTCGTCCCCCACAGTCAGGTGTGTGTGGGGTCCTCAGGTTGGGTCTTCTCCCTCAGAGCTTTGTGTCTGTCCACCTGAAAATGATGGAAAGATTGAAGGGAACAGGGTCTCCACAGCCATCCTCCAGAGTGTCCGGGGACTGTGGAGTGAGGAGTACAGAGATGAGGGAAAGGGTGCAGTCCACAACAGGGAGGAATTAGGGCCGGTAACCCGGGGCTTCCCAGTGCCAGGATGAGAAAGGCTTGAAGCAGGTCCCTCCCCCAGCTGAGGTCAGTCTGGACTGTCAGCCAGCAGAGTGGTGGCCTCTTCTCTCCTTGTCCCCAAGAGGGAGGTGGTGACCAGGTCTCTGGGTGTCTGCTTTTTACTGGGTTTTAGAAGTGAAACCATGGGGCTGGGGTCCTCTCCTGGGAGGTGGCCCCCATCTCCCAGCCCATGTTCTCTTCACCTGCAAGGTCGAGGAGTTCTATGTCTGCATCTATGCCACCCGAGACGGGGACTACGTCCTGTTCCACCATGAGGGGGGCGTGGACGTGGGGGATGTGGATGCCAAAGCCCAGAAGCTGCTTGTTGGTGTGGATGAGAAGCTGGAACCCGAGGACATCAAAAAACACCTGTTGGTCCATGCCCCTGAGGACAAAAAAGAGTTGAGTGAGGGGAGAAGACTTGGGAATGGAAAGACCAGCAGGCTGGGCCCGGGCCAGAGAGAGCAGAATGGTCTTTCCTCTCTGGGTGGGTGCAGGCGGGAGGCACGGCGCTCATCCTGAAGAAGAGTCAGACAGATATGCTGCCAGCGTTCCTCACCTCCTTGCCCCTGTCTGTCTGGCGCCTCCTCTAGCGCCGTGCCTGACAGCTCCTTTCCGCCTCAGTGGCTGAAGAGCAATGTGCAGGGAGCAAGGTTTGCAGAGGAGAGCAAGGGGCCAGCTGGGCGCGTGTTGGCAAGGGAGCTGTCGGGCAGGGAGGGAGGGGAGGGGAGCTGTGGCGCTGCCAGGCTGCTCCCTGATGATCAACCGCCTGTCTCCCTCCTCTCTAGAATTCTGGCCAGTTTCATTTCTGGCCTCTTCAACTTCTATGAGGACCTGTACTTCACCTACCTCGAGATCAACCCCCTTGGTAACTGCTCTGTTGGGGCGGGATAGGGCAAGGATCAATCATAACAGGGACCCAGTGCCTGTGGGAACCCTGGGCCTTGGCGTGCATGGAACCAGACAGAGGGCAACACAAGACAGGTGTGCCCCAGCGGAGGGACTTCCAAGCTCATTTAGTGCCAGTTCCTGTTCCTAAGCTCCCAGGACACTGTAGTCTCTTCTAAAAAACCTCCAACCTCTAGTCTTCTAGAAAAACTCTAGCCTCTTTCTTTGGTCTTATCCGTTCTGAGGTGGGAAGTCTTAGCTTTGGCCGGCCTGTGGGCTGTTGCCATCTCTGCCACCAGGTCAGGCTATCCTGCTGGGAGTTAGGCAGCCTCTGTGCTGGTCTGATCCTCTCTCCTCCTGGTGCACTCGGAGGCCCTGCCCTCCCCTCCCTGTCCAGGAGCTGGTCAATCATTGACCCCCAGTGCTGGGAAGAGCTTGGTCCAAGCCTCTCTGGCTGTGAAGGAGACAGGTAGTGTTGGGGAGATGGCGTGGGCTGGCTGCAGCCAGGACTTTTCCGGGCAAAGTCCAGGAAGCTGAGAGAGCAAATCACATTCCAGCTGAGGATGCAGCCCCTCTGATGGACCAGATGGTCCTGTGCTAACTTAATTAGCCAAATGGCCCCCAGGGAAAGGGAAGATGTCTGTCCAATGAGGCGGCCTAAGTGCACCCTGCTGACTGGGGGTCCGGCGTGCCCACACCTGGCCCTGGGGCCTCCCAGCCAGAACACGAGAGACCCAGATGTGCACACCCAGGGTGTGGGCATTTTCCAACAGCAATGTGTATCTTAAACACTTTTCAAGGATACCTGGGCCACAGGTGGGCATGTGGCTAGACAGTCAAAGCAGGGAACGCAGTATTTTATAAAGATGTTTGAAAATTTAGCCAGGTGCAGTGGTTCACACCTGGAATCCCAGCACTGAGAGATGGAGGCGAGAGGATTGCCTGAGCTCAGGGCTTCAAGACCAGACTGGGTAACTTGGCGAGACCTCGTCTGTACTATAAATCAAAAAGTTAGTCGGGTGTGGTGGCACACGCCTATAGTTCCAGCTACTTGGAAGACTGAGGTGGAAGGATTGCCTGAGCCCAGCAGGTCGAGGCTGCAGTGGCTGTAAGCGTGTCACTGAACTCCAGCCTGGGCAATAGAGTGAGACTCTGACTCAAAAAAAAAAAAAGACAATTGCCGGATGACTAATACAGATCTTTCTGTCACCTGTAAGTCAGGGGCGGGGCATGGCCTGGTAAATTTGTTTTTCTTTCAGCAGGGGCAAGCTGTGTTTCCATAGGACCATTCTGGTTTCTTGTCACGCTTAGGGAGTTACGAGGCCTGTGGCCTCCCATGGGCGTGGTGTTTGGGCGAGTGTGGTGGAGGTCGGAAGCTGGTGTTGCCTGTGCTGGGGCTGGTGTCTGATTGCCTCTGCTCTTCTCCAAGTTGTGACCAAAGATGGTGTCTACGTCCTTGACCTGGCAGCCAAGGTGGATGCCACTGCTGACTACATCTGCAAAGTGAAGTGGGGCGACATAGAGTTCCCTCCACCCTTTGGGCGGGAGGCGTACCCAGAGGTGAGGCTGCTTTGGCGAGGAGGTGGGGGGAGATGGGGGCCAAGGGGAGTGTGACTCATCTCAGATGTGCAAGCCCCCCCTTCCCCAGTGTGAGCTGTCTGTTTGGCAGGGAAAGGAGGACTGAGAACCATTTAATTTTCTTAAAACCCTGACAGGGTGAGGGGTGGCAGTCAGCCAAGCTCTGAATCCTTGCCAGAAATCCTTTTAGTCTTCTCTCTAATCAGCCTCCCCTAGCTCTTGACTTGATTTATTACTTCTCTGCAATTCCAAGAGGCTCCCCTAGTCCTGTTGGAAGGTGGTTCTTCTGGCCACTTGCTGAGAATCTTAATTGCTCCTTCCCGCCCCATCATCTGAGAAGTCCTCACAGCAGGACCAGGCCTTCTGTGAAGTAACCCAGACCAAGGGAAGAGGCTGGGCTGGGAGGTCAGTCTGGCCTGGGGAGGGCAGGAGGGCAGCCAGATGCTGCAGCGGGGGCGTGGTCCTGCAGAGTATCACGGTGAGAGCCAGGACGGAGGCAGCAGGCCAAGGGCTTGATGTCAGAGGGAGTTAGGAAGTGTGTCCCCAGGCAGCGACTGTGGCTGTGGCAGTGGCTGTGGCAGTGACTGTGGCTGTGTTTTGGTTTTTGAAGCCACCATCATGTTTTGTCCCAGGCTTGTGGGGCCTGCACAGTCCCTTCTTCCCACCCCATTAAGGTGACTTCTTCACATGCCTTCAGGGGAAAGGGAGGGGTCCTGGGATCTGGGACCTGATGAGTGGGTGTTCCAGTACCCACCTGTTGCTGTTGGTCCCTAGGAAGCCTACATTGCTGACCTGGATGCCAAGAGTGGGGCAAGCCTGAAGCTGACCTTGCTGAACCCCAAGGGCAGAATCTGGACCATGGTGGCCGGGGGTGGTGCCTCTGTTGTGTACAGGTGACTGCAGGGGGCTGGGGAAGAGTCCAGACAGGTCCACCCAGTGGCCGTGCAACTAGGGGTCTCTGGTTTCTCACCTTGATGGGCAGACAAAAACAGTGGTATCCCAGAAGGCTTAGGGACTCTGCTGAGGACCTGCCCTGCTCCCAGTATCTCCTGCAGCCTTTTTAATTGTTATTTTTGAGTAGGGTCTCATTTTACTGCCCAGGTTGCAGTGCAGCCTGGACCTCTTGGGATCAGGTGATCCTTCCACCTCAGCCTCTCAAGTAGCTGGGACTACAGACGCATGCCAATGCCCACCTAGTTATTTGAGTCTTTTTTTTTGAGTCCGAGTCTCACTCTGTCACCCAGTCTGGAGTGTAGTGGCATGTTCATGGCCACTGTAGCCTCGACTTGCTGGGTTCAGGCGATCCTTCCTCTTCAGCCTTCCAAGCAGCTGGAACTACAGGCGTGTACCACCATGGCTGGCTAATTTTTTTATTAATTGTAGAGACAAGGTCTCGCCAAGTTACTCAGGCTGGTCTCGAATCCCTGGACTCAGTCAATCCTCTCATCTCTGCCTCCCAAAGTGCTAGGATTACAGGCATGAGCCATCGTGCCTGGCTAGTTTTTTGATTCTTTTTTTTTTTTTTGAGTTGGAGTCTCACTCAGTTGCCCAGACTGGAGTGCGGTGGCCGGGCCTCGACCTGCTAGGCTCCGGTGATCCTTCCGCCTCAGCCTTCCAAGTAACTGGAACTACAGGCACGCGCTACCACGCCTGGCTAATTTTTTTGGTTTATTGTAGAGATGAGGTCTCGCCAACTTGGCCAGGCAGGTCTCGAACCCGCGGGCTCTGGCAATCCACTCACCTCAGCCTCCCCAGGCGAGGGATTACAGGCTGAGCCACCGAGCCCGGCTAGTTTTTTGATTCTTAAAGAGATGAAGTCTGTTCTATGTCATCTAGGCTGGTCTTGAACTCCTGGGCTCAAGTGATCCTCCTACCTCAGCCTCCCAAAGTGTTGAGCTTACAGGTATGAGACACTGTGTGTCTGGCCTGCAGCCTTTTTGTTTGTCTCAAATGAAGTTAGTTTTCAGATTTTTTGTTTTTGTTTTTGTTTTTTGTGAATTGGAGTCTCACTCTGTCACCCAAGCTAGAGTGCAGTAGCATGCTCATGGCCACCATAGCCTTGACCTGCTGGGCTCAGGAGATCCGTCTATTTCAGCCTTCCAAGTAGCTGGAACCACAGGTGTGTGCCACCGTGCGTGGCTAGTTTTTTGATTTATTGTAGAGATATGGTCTCTCCATGTTGCCTAGGCTGATCTTGAATCCAAAGTGCTGGGATAACAGATGAGAGCCACTGCACCTGGCAGTTTTGAGTTTTAATTATTTTCTTTTTTAAAAATGGGGTCTTCCTCTGTCCCCCAGGCTGCAGTGCAGTGGCACCATCATAGCTCACTGCAGCCTTGACTTCCTGACCTCAGGCCATCCTCCTACCTCAGCCTCCCAAAATGCTGGGATTACAGATGTCAGCCATGGCACCTAGCTGAATTTAATTTTTTTTTTTTGAGTTGAGTCTCACTCTGTCACCCAGGCTGGAGGGCAGTGGCATGCTCATGGCCACCGTAGCCTCGACCTGCTGGACTCAGGCAGTCCTTCTGCCTCAGCCTTCCAAGTAGCTGGAAGTACAGGTGCACGCTACCATGCCCAGCTTATTTTTTGATTTACTGTAGAGACGAGGTCTCTTTGAGTTGCCCAGGCTGGTCTCAAATCCCTGACCTCAGGCAGTTCTCTCACCTTGGCCTCCCAAAATGCTGGGATTACAGGCTTGAGCTATCACGCCCGGCCTCTGAATTTAATTCTTATAATTAGTGATATGAGCTGCATGTGCAGATACAGCAAATACAGGAAATGAACTAGAAAGGGATAGTTGCCTGGCCATTTCCCTACCCTCTCCCCGACCGGGTCTCCCTAGTGAGCAATTTTCACTGTCCTAGGCATTTAATGCCTGTATAAATATTTATACATTTTTTTTTTTTTTGAGTTGGAGTCTCACTCTGTCGCCCAGACTGGAGTGCAGTGGCCACTCCCGGCCACTGCAGCCTCGACCTGCTGGGCTCCGGCGATCTTTCCGCCTCAGTCTTCCGAGTAGCTGGAATTACAGGCACGCGCTACCACGCGTTATTTATTGTAGAGATGAGGTCTCGCCAAGTTGCCCAGGCAGGTCTTGAACCCGCAGGCTCAAGCAATTCACTCACCTCCGCCTCCCAAAGCGCGGGATTGCAGGCTGAGCCGCTGAGCCCGGCGTATTTATACATTTTGCCCTGCAGAAATAGTAGGCTTATATGCTACACCCTTTATGATAATTAGTGATGTTTTCACTGAAAGCTGGTAGACGGTGCTTATTTCTGCAGGATGACCTGCCATGTTTCCACATGCTTGGCTGGTCTCTGTCCTCTGGCAGCAGTTTTCTCTGTTGGGCATCCTGTCCGGGACTTCTCAGTGGGCGGGTTTTCTTGTTTTTGTGTCGGGAAGTTGCTCATCATTCATTTTGCTGACATCGTCTGTCTAGGGCCCTGATGCCCTGAGGCTGGGGAGTGTGCTGCCCAGGAGAGTCTGACGTAGCACCGTTCATTTTCAAGCAAGATTTGCATGGGGCTGGGGGTTGGAGGACTGGAAGCCAGCTCCATGGGCTGACCTCAGTGATTTGGGGGCTCTCCATGTTCTCTCGGGTACCAGGTAGCCACCCTCCGCCCCAAGAGTTGGAGCCAGCACTGACTTTTATATCTTCCTGGCAGTGATACCATCTGCGACCTAGGGGGCGTCAATGAGCTGGCAAACTACGGGGAATACTCAGGCGCCCCCAGCGAGCAGCAGACCTACGACTACGCCAAGACGATCCTCTCCCTCATGACCCGCGAGAAGCACCCAGATGGTGAGATGTGCTCACGCACACCTGCACACACACCTACACACACGTATGTGCAATAATACACACTACAATTACATATACATACACACTCCTGTATACACACAACACTTATACACATACCCCTTCTCCCAGGGTGGCCCAGCTTTGTCTGAGGAGTCACCTAGTCCATGGTCCTGGGCCTTTGCAACTTGGGGCTAGGCATCGAACTTCTGGACCTTGGTTTCCCTGACTGCACCATAGGCAGTACCTGCATCTGTCGGATTGGAGTCTAGGAGGGTGCAGGGGAGGAGGGGGGCTGCAGCTTGCTCTTTTCTCTGATTGCTGTAAACTCGGTTCTTTTTTTTTTTTTGAACTGGATTCTCACTCTGTTGCCCATGCTGTAGTGCAGTGGCACACTTACGGCCACTGCAGCCTCAACCTAATTCTTCTGCCTAAGCTTTCCAAGTAGCTGGAACTTCAGGCGTGTGCTCCTACACTCGGCTAATTTTTGTATGTATTTTAGAGACGAGGTCTTGCCAAGTTGTCCAGGCTGGTTTTGAACCCCTGGGCTCAGGCAGTCCTCTCGCCTCGGCCTCCCAAAGTGCTGGGATTACAGGCTTGAGCCACTGCACCCTACCAGTAAACTCAGTTCTTAGCCACCCGCTTGTGTATTCCTTGGGCTGTGTGATTCCTGGGGTCCCTCTACCACCTGCCTAGCACTGGGGGCTACACATACTGAGACCTCTTCCCTTGAGCAGAGAGAAGGAGGTTCCCACCGGAGGTATCCAGAACCAGCTGGCTTTCTGGATGCCAGCTAGGAATGACATGGTGGTCCCGTGGGTTTGGACCGACTTCCACCCAGTGGCGTAGGTCCGGGAGGGTATGCTGATGAGGCTGAACACAGAGACCATCCTGCTCAATCCTGACTCCCCCTAACAGATGGGAGACCCTCACTCTGGAACAAGTACCTTCTGGTTGGGCTGCCGAGTAGGTGCTCAAGCCCCTCTAACCGTGTCTTGGCTTCTCTTTCATTCCACACCAGGCAAGATCCTCATCATTGGAGGCAGCATTGCAAATTTCACCAACGTGGCCGCCACATTCAAGGTAACTGACCACAGCACAGGTGCAGTGTTGAGAAAAGTGGGGAAGGGGTCTCGGCAGCAAGGTCTGAGCCAGAGGCAGGTTTCCATGAGTTGCTAGTCCAGGTAGGGACTCTTGCCCAGGGGCTGTCATTGGGGCACAGAAAACTTAATGTTGGGGTGCACTGAAGCTGTATCTTGGGACTGGTGGCCGCCATGTTGGACGATCACTCTCCCTCTGAAGCACAAAGGAAGGGTGAATTTCGGCTCTGCCCTTTGTGGTACTGGTTCTTGGAGAACCAACTTGGCTGAGCCTCAACTTCTGTTGGAGGGCTCTCTGAGCTCTCTGCAGTCCTGACCTTTTTTCTTTCAGTTGTCTGCCCCTTCTCCAAAAGAGGAATGAGGAATGTGTTCATCCCACCGAGGACCTGTCAGCCTTGGTTCCTGTACAGGGGTCAGGGTCGTGTGTGCATGTGCTTTAAATAAAATGTGGGGCAACCCCCTCGGGTCCCCTTTCACTGTGGGAGCTTCTCTGTCCTCTTAATAAATCCTGCCTTCAAAAAAAAAAAGAAAAGAAGAAAAAGAAAATGTGACTGCTGGTCAGTTAGGATAACAGAGCTGATAGGTCTCCAGAGTTGTCCCCTTCAAGATGACCACCTCAAGAGACCATTTCTTTTTTTTAATTTTTATTTTAGAAATTTTTTTGTAGTGGCAGGGTCTCACTATGTTGCCCAGGCTGGTCTCAAACTCCTGACCTCAAGCAATCCTCCCACCTTAACTTCCCAAAGTGCTGGGATTATAGGTGTGAGCCATAGCACCTGGCCCATTTCTTTATTCTATACTGTCTGATGTTCAGTGAGGCTGTTCCCGTTTGGTTGTTCCATGTGAGTTTTGAGAATAATGAACAAGTGAGTGTTATCAACCTTGCAGGTCTGAGGTGTCAAGAAGTGAGGGACCAGGTCTCACAGTCCTGCCTGAGTCAGGATCTCCCTTACTGGACCTGACTCGGCAGATCTGAAACAGGGGACCCTCATTGGCTTTGCTGTAACTTCTGAACACCCTGCAGAAAAGCCAGTACCCTTGATCAGGGCGGATAGGTCTGGGCAGGAACTGTACGTGGGTCTTGGTGTGAAATGCCTTGGGTGACAGAAATCAGACTCCAGACTCCAAAACTAGCCTTCTGGCATACTTTTTTCCCACCCTCCCATTTTCCCAAAGTGGGCATCTGTTGTAAGAGCTGGTCCCCAGGTCACTTGAGAAGATTTTGCCCGGGTAAGGTGGCGCACACCTATAATCCCAGCACTTGGGAGGTGAAAGCGAGGGGATTGCCTAAACCCAGGGGTTCAAGACCAGCCTGGGCAACTTGATGAAACCTCTTCTCTACAATAAACCAAAAAATTAGCCAGGTCTCATGGCACATGCCTGTAGTTCCAGCTACCTGGAAGGCTGAGGTAGAAGGATTGCCTGAGCCCAACAGGTCGAGGCTGTAGTGGCGGTGAGCATGCCACTGTACTCCAGCCTGGTTGACAGAGTGAGACTCCGACTGAAAAAAAGCTTTTGCAGGACCTGACATTGGAGAAGACTGTATCTTGGTACCCCTGAGAATCCTGCACAGGGCCCTGCCTAGATCCCCCTAGCTTTAGGAAGAGGTAGGAATGATTGTAGACAGGATGAGAGGCCTGCAAAGCCCTGCTGATGGCAGAGGCCGGGTGCACTGGCACGTCGAGGGACGTTGCTCCCAGGCACCCCATGTTACCTACTCAGCAGCCTTCCCTATGACCCCATCCCAGGCCACTGGGCTGCTTGTGCATAGTCTGTCAATACATGTACAGTCCTTGCCTGCCAGGGCCTTCCTGGGAAGCGGCAGTTGTCACATCCAACTGCTGTGTTTGGCGATCATGGTTATGAATAATTGATCTGTGGTCCCTGTGTTTTTGGTCACATGTCTCTGTTCCTTTGGGCTTCCAGGGCATTGTGAGAGCAATCCGAGACTACCAGGGCCCCCTGAAGGAGCATGAGGTCACAATCTTTGTCCGAAGAGGAGGCCCCAACTACCAGGAGGGCTTGAGGGTGATGGGAGAAGTCGGTAAGAGGGGGGCCTTTCTCCTTCCCACCCTGAGTGTTGGCGGCCTCATTCCTGAGCATTTCTGAAAGTGTTGCCTTTGGTGTCCTTCAAGCTCTCCACTCCCCTTTCTGGACATGCAGCTTTCTTGGGCTCCCATGCCCTATTCCCTGACACAGTGCTTGTCCCGAACTTCAGAATGGGTAGGAAAGTGTTTTCATTCAGTTCTGTGCTGAACAGATATTTACAGCATGACAGACAGCAAGGCTTTGTGGTGCTTAGGACACAGATGTAGCACTGAAGACACGGGTGACAATGTGCTGAGTGCCAGGAAGGCAAATGAAGCAGGGAGGGGGAGTGTGTGTGGAGGGCCGGGCAGCCTTCTACTGGGGACTCAAAATGCTTGACTCAAGGGGAGATGTCTGAGCAGAGACTGGGAGGAGTGAGGGAGAGCTTTCTGTAGAGAAAAGGGCACGCTCCAAGGTCCTGTGGTCAGAGGGCCATGAGAGCAAGGCTGTGGGAACAGATGGGGTAGGACTGCATGGGCCATGGGAGGACTCCAAGCAGAAGAGCAACACAGTCTGACTTTGGAGGAACATTTATTGGGTTACTTGGCTGCTGGGTAGAAATAGGCAAGCCAGGGTGGAAGCAGGGAGACCACTTGGAGGTCGTGGCTGCAGTCCAGGTCAGAGTGGAGGCTGGACATGGGGGTGACAGGAGAGGACTGAGCACCTGGCAAAGGGGGAGAGGGCTGCCCCTCATGGAGATGTAGGGGAGCATGTGGCTTCCAGTCTGGTTTTCTTTCTCCCTTCTGCGTTTTGAGTGCAGATTCATGAAACCCCAAACGCTGAGCTTTCAAGAATTTGGGGGACCATGTCTTGTCAGAACTAAAGTGGGGTCCCCTCAAGTCAACCCAATTGAACCTGAAGCAAGGGAACTCCATGACCAGAGCTTTGGTCTTAAGTAAAGTGCAGCCGCTATTGTCAAGAGCAGTTCTGTGTGGAGCAGGGCTTGGGGAAGGGTTAGAGGGCGGCAGACAGGAGGCGCGCTTGGTCAGTATGCCCTCTGACTGGAGAGAAAACCTGATCCCCCTTCCAACTTTGATATCCATGGCAGACATGAACCCCACATGAATCACTTGCAGCATACCAAGTCCTAGTGTCCATTCATTCGCCTAAAACTGAGGACTCGCTGTATGCCTTGGGACCATGGGACAGCACAGTGATGCTGCCCAATCGTGCTCTCACAATCGAAATGTGACTCGCGTCAGCCATAGATGGAGAGATCCTGTCAGCTCGGGGTTTCGTGGTAAAGAGGGCAGGGCAGTGTGGGGCACAGCCATGAGGTCACAAAGGTTTTTCTCAGGAGATGGCATTTGAGTTGATCAGCGGGCAGCCAGGAAGCCCAGGCTGGAGCATGCTATGTGGAGGGAGGGCAGGGCCAGGGCCCTCAGGACTGGAGTCCCAGGTGTGTAAGGACAACGGCCAGGCCAGGGAGGTGGGAGTGTGCGGGCAGGGCCTAGATGGCCGAGGACCTGGAGACCTGGGGTCCAGGCCCTGAAGTGAAGGAATGTAGACTCTGATGGTATGTGTAGTCCCTGAGTCTTGCTGTTATCAGCAGGTGGTCTTTAGATCACTGGTTTGGTGGGGAATTATAACAGTTTGTCCTAAATAACTGGTCTTGCACCGTGTGTGCCAGACATTTAGCAGGGTGGTAGAAGGGCCTTTCAGAGTATTGTGGACTTGGGTGCTTATCTGAAGACTTGGATGATGGGTTCTTTTCCTCCCTTCCCAGGGAAGACCACTGGGATCCCCATCCACGTCTTTGGCACAGAGACACACATGACAGCCATCGTGGGCATGGCCCTGGGCCACCGGCCCATCCCCAACCAGCCGCCCACAGCGGCCCACACTGCAAACTTCCTCCTCAATGCCAGTGGGAGCACATCGGTAGGTGCTGGCCTCTACAGGAAGAAAGCATGTTGTCTCTTCTACCCACCCCCTAATCTAGGAGACAGTCAGTTCCCTCTTCTGCTATTTGGGGGCACAGGGAAATCCTGGGGGAACGTAGTGCATAGATGGTTTCTAGATTTCTGTACCCTAGTCAGATAGTATAATGAAAAGACCAAGAGTTTTCAGATTGGATCCAAGTTCAGTTGTGATTCTCTTCTTGCTGAGGAAGGGATCTTGACAGGTATCTACCTGCTCAGAGCCTCAGTTTTCTCATCTGTAACGTGGGACAGTGTTAATTCCTAGCTAGAGGATTGTTAGAACGGTACTTTGGGAAGCAGCTTTTAAAGGGCAGTGCTACACCTCAATTTTATTTCCATCTTCTTTGGGGCCTTTAGGAACTAGTGTCTTTTTCCCCAGATGCTACCTGTGACTCTTACTGCTTATTCTCTCTCTTGTCTCACACAGACTCCAGCTCCCAGTAGGACAGCATCTTTTTCTGAGTCCAGGGCTGATGAGGTGGCCCCTGCCAAGAAGGCCAAGCCTGCCATGCCTCAAGGTAATGCCAGAAGCCATGGGCACTTGGTGGGGAGTGACCCTTCGGTGCCTCCCTGTCTCTCTCCCTTTTCCCTATCCCACCTGGACCAGCAGAGGTGGTTGAAACGTGGTTTGGGCTTTGCTTGGGAGTGGGCTTGGGAAGGGAGAACAAGATGACTTGAGCCTTTCCGTGGTCTCTCCAAGTCTGAGGACCTATGCCTTGCCAGGTCACCCCACCCCACTCACTTCTCTTCTACCCCTGTTCTTCCTGTGGGGGTGGGAACTAGGGTGGGAACTGCGGAGGAGACAGGTCCATAGGAATACCAAGAGGTGGAAAGGTCTCTGAGACACTCTTCTTGGGTGGAGGGTGGGAGCTGGGAACCCAGGATGGCAGTGCAGGCTCTGATGACAGCAGTCCTCCCACCTCCACCATCTGGGGGCACTTGCAAAGGCATCACTCCCCATGAGCCCACTGTTAGGAAAGCTCTGGTCCCCCAGCCTACCTGTATTCTACCTGATGTGTCTCTCCGTTTTCTGGTTCATCAAGATGTGACCCCTGCTGGCTGGCCCTTGCCACCAGCCTTAGACACACGGCGCCCATTACCACTGGGCTGACGTAGCCTGTACAGCCTCTTCCTGAGACAGACTTTGCTTAAGGCATTTTGGGGAATGACAACACTAACCCCAAGGGTTTGAGCTGAGATGCCACTCTCCTGCCAGCCCCAGGCCAGCCTCATGCTGGCTGGATCACCTCACTATGTTTCATGGAGGCAAAGAGGGATTGTTGTTAGGAAGTGGAACCCTGCCAGCTGGGGAGCCCAGAGAGCAAGCTGTCCCACTGTCCCCCGAGGCCAGGGGAGGCGTCAGTGTTTGGCACACCTGCTGAGCTGTCGTCTTCCCATGCCTGCCCCCTCGGCTCTTTCTTGCTTCTGTCCTGCTCTTTGACACTTTCCCCTCTTCTGTCAGCTCCACTCCCCACCATTGCAGAATAGACACCCCTGAAGGACTTCTCTGGGGGATCCTTCCCTGTTTCCACCCTCTCCCTCCAAAACCTCCAGTCACCAGTGGGTCACTCAGTCACCTTGGTCATTTTCTTTGACAGATTCAGTCCCAAGTCCAAGATCCCTGCAAGGTAGGATGCCCCCGCCCTGGCTCCACGTGTGGCTTTGTTGGCAGGTTACAGTCTCACCGTGTGCTTTGTTGCCCCTGCCCTGGTGGGTTGCAGTGTTGTCTGGTCCCTTTTCTGTCCTTGCCCCGGTGTGGCCTACCCTCAAGTCCTAGTCTTTGCTCTTCCCTCCCACCCTTCCTTAGTATGTGCCCCTACTCAGCGCTTTCCACTCTGTGTGGCTGTCTCTGGCTCCGAGCCTGGGCAGTGGGTGGAGGCTTTGGAAGGAGTGAGCGTCAGCCCACAGCCAGGAGAGTGCAGTAGTGTCAAGGAGGGAAGGAGGGAGCCTTCCGACTGAAAGGGGAGTGGCAGAGAGCTATGGCGTCTTGCTGTGGACGTAAGGGGAGTCCCAGGAATCCCCAGTCTCATGTCTGTCTCCTGTTTTCTCACCTTTCCTGCCTCAACTTCCCCACTGCCAACTTCATCTCAGAACCCTAACTGATACGAGCCACAAGTCGAGCTTTCTCTGGGGTTAAAGTGGAAGAATAGGATATAGCAGGAGATGGGTGGAAACAGTGCGTGTGCAGTGTGTTTGTGGACAGGTGACTGGCAGGGTTCAAGCTGTGTCTGGTGTATGAGGGCCTGTTTTACAGTGGACGCGCTCTATGCCCACACACAACGTGCACGTCCACACATACACCCACCATTGGCCTCAGTGAGTAGGTTAATAGGGTCAGAGCATCAGGGCTTCCATTGAACTCTGACATCCACAGCTGTGGGGGCAGGAAAGTCATCTGAGATGACTTTGTCCCCTTTGCTAAGGGGCGGGGAAGAAGTCACCAGACGGGGTTGCTAATAACCTGCCAGGAAGGCCAGTAATGCAGCCCTCTGACCACTTGCCTTAAATCCCTACGTGTCCTGCCTCTGTTGAGATCCCTTGTTGTCTAAAAGGCAAGACCAGAGTGAGCCCTGGGCAGGAAGAACAGGGACAGGCCCTGGGTCTCAGAGTTCTTTTTCCCCTGGGGGAAGAGGGTGATGAGGAGGGGGTTTATTCCTGTTACTGTCTAAGCCACTGAGCTGTATCAAGAAGTGGGAGAGGGAAAGGGGGGTGAGGGAAGGGGATTGGATTGTGCCCGAGTGAGTCTCCCTTGGTGGGGCAGAGAAGGCCTGGGGATTTGGCTCAGCCATGAGCGGGGGTTGTCTCTGGGGCCTGCCTGCTGCTGGGGGTTGCAGGTCACCCCCTTCAGCTCTGGTTTCTCTCTGCTTAAGGAGGTGAGCACTGAACTCTGCCCTTTCCTGCTGGAGGTGTGGGTGGTATCACAGGTTGCAGCTGTGTCCTGATTTCTGTAGCCTCTAGGGCGGGCAGATGAATGTGCACATCCAGCTGGGCGCGGGTTCCTCTGCGGATGGAGCAGTGGAGTCGTGCTGATATGTGTTCTGCCTCCTCAGTTTCACAGTTAAGCTGCATCTTAAGTGATTACTGATCTGGACTCTGATGCTGGGTGATCTAGGACCTCTGTCATTTGGCATATCTGGGCTTCAGCTTTCTGGGACTGGGAAATGGGAGAGCTGGATCAGGTGGCTTCCCTCGTTCTATGACCTCATGTCTCGTTGGCCCAGATGGGTCCAGGTGATTGAATCCCAGGCATTTACTGTGCTGGAAGTTTCCTGGCACAGGAAGCTCACAGCCGTGATGGAAGTGGCAGGCCTATACAGGGATTTATTCAAACCATGAGCTTGGCTAGCCAAGCCTGCCCTGGTAGATAAGGCCGATCGATACCAGCTACCTTGGGCCGGCTATGTTGTTCTCCCTTGGGAGCTCAGAACCCCTCCTGAGGGCTGTTGTCCTTTACCTGGACTTGCAGGAAACTGGAGGGAAAGGTTACCTGCTGTGGGGTGGTGAAGGGTCTCTTCCCTGAGGACTGCATTTTTTTTTTTTAAATATACTTGGTGGGCCAGGCACAGAAGTTCAGGCCTGTAATCCCAATAATTTGGGAGGCTGAAGCGGGAGGATTGCTTGAGCTTGGGAGTTTGAGACCAGCCTGGGCAACATAGCAAGACTTCATTTCTACAAAAAAAATTTAAAAATTAGCCAGGCATTGTGGCGCACACCTATAGTCCCAGACACTCGGAGGCTAAGATTGAAGGATCTCCTTTGCTCAGTTGGTGGAGGCTGTGATGAGCCATGATTGTGCCACTGTACTCCAACCTGGGTGACATAGAGAGACCCTGACTCTGAGATAAAAATAAAATATACTTGCTGCTTTTTTTTCCTAAGAAGTGGAGTCTTACTATGTTATCCAGGCTGATCTTGAACTCCTGGCCTCAAGCGATCCTCTTGCCTCAGCCTCCCAAAGCACTGGGATTACAGGCACATGCCACTGCGCCCAGCTAGAGGACTACACTTCTTTTTTTTCTTTGTTTTTGAGTTGGAGTCTCACTCTGTCACCCAGACTGGAGTGCAGTGGCCGCTCCCGGCCACCGCAGCCTCCACCTGCCGGGCTCCGGCGATCCTTCTACCTCAGCCTTCCAAGTAGCTGAAACTATAGGCGCGCGCTACCACGCCCAGCTGATTTTTGATTTATTGTGGAGATGAGGTCTCGCCAAGTTGCCCAGGCGGGTCTTGAACCCGCGGGCTCAGGCAATCCACTCACCTCAGCCTCCCAAAGGCGCGGGATTACAGGCTGAGCCACCGAGCCCGGCTAGCTCCATTTGTTCCCCTCTTTTGCCCCTCAACTCTTAATTCCTGCTGGAGAGCCTTGCAACCCCATGTTCTAGTAGGAAAGAGGCACCTGGTAGAAAGGAGGAGGATGGAAGGATAGGAGAGAGGAGGTTGGGAGTACTGGCACTGTGTGACCACTTGCTGCTTCTGCCTGTGCCAGCACCCTGGCTGGAACCCCAGATAGAGATGAGGCTGACCTGTCCCAACCCTGGACCCACACTGACCTAGAATTCGTGAAGATTCAAACCCTGACTGGAGCTGGTTTATGTTCAGATTTACAGAGTAATAAGCACTGGAGCATTGTTTGTAAGTTCAGAGGTCACAAAAATTGGGGAGCTTAACATCTTTTCCCCAGTGACTTCAGAAATAACTCATCAACACCTCATTTGCATATGAGCTGGTCCTGTGAGAGGAAGCGGGTCCTGCAGTAACCCTCCTCTTGGGCATCCCCAGCTATGGGGCCCGTTCTCTCTATGGGGAGTCCTTTCTCTGTTCTTTGCTGAGCAATTTACCAACCAGGCAGGTCCTCTTAGCTTGATTTGCTTTCTCTGCCACCTTCTTCCGGAAAACTTGAGGCACCTCCTCCTCAAGTTCTCAAAATTCCATCCTTTTGACATTTTTCTGAGGCTTTGATGAGCCCCCTTCCCAGACATGGGGCGTGGAGGGGTCTGGCAGGCAGTCCCAGCCCCGTGGGCCTCCCAGGGATGTGTGTTCTGGGTGCACTCGCTGTGTCTTTGCCCACCAGGAAAGAGCGCCACCCTCTTCAGCCGCCACACCAAGGCCATCGTGTGGGGCATGCAGACCCGGGCTGTGCAGGGCATGCTAGACTTCGACTATGTCTGTTCCCGAGACGAGCCCTCGGTGGCTGCCATGGTCTACCCTTTCACGTGAGTCCGCCACAGCCAGAAGCTTCTCTTTCCTTCTTCTGAGACAAAGCTTGGGGAGCCAACTGGCTCACCCCTTCTCTGGGGAAGGCGCTGTCCATCCCACAGACAGGGCAGTGGGTATTCCTGAGGAATCTTCTTCCCTGGGGTGGAAGCTCCTTGAGGGCAGAGATCTTGCCTCTCCTACCTTCTGGGTGAAGTTCGTGGCCTCAGCTTCCTGATCCCCATTCCTGACAGGCTGAGGGTATCCTAACCCTTCCTCTGCCTTCACACAGTGGGGACCACAAGCAGAAGTTTTACTGGGGACACAAGGAGATCCTGATCCCGGTCTTCAAGAACATGGCCGATGCCATGAGGAAGCACCCAGAGGTGGATGTGCTGATTAACTTTGCCTCCCTCCGCTCGGCCTATGACAGTACCATGGAGACCATGAGCTACGCACAGGTGATCCAGGGCTCAGGGCATGGCGGGGGAGGCAGGAGGGCTCCTGGATGGTATCCACAGTCACTGCCACCCAGGACAGAGGGCTTGAGATTTAGGAGCGGCCAGTGGTCTGGGTGAAGGTGGTTGGAGACATGTGGTTTTCAGATGTCAGGACAGTAACCGAGGGCAGGTCAAACCAGACTAAGCAGAGGCTCACAGCGGTAGTTCAGGCTTATCTGCCCTCACCAAGTCCTCTGAATTGTCCACACTGGCTTGAAAAACAGGATTTAAAGCACTTTCTTTTTTTTGAGTCAAGATCTCACCGCAGCCTCAAACTTCTGGGCTCAGGCAATCCTTCCACCTCAGCCTCCAGAGTAGCTAGCTCATTTTTTGATTTTTTTTTTTTGTAGAGACGAGGTCTCACTATGTTGCCTAGGCTGGTCTTGAACTCTTGGACTCAAGTAGTCCTCCTGACTCAGCCTCCCAAAGTTCTGGGATTACAAGAGTGAGCCACCACACCTGGCTTCTTTTCTTTTTTTTTTTTTTTTTGAGTCGGAGTCTCACTCTGTCGCCCAGGCTGGAGGGCAGTGGTACGCTCCCGGCCACTGCAGCCTCAACCTGTTGGTTGGGCTCCGGCGATCCTTCCACCTTAGCTTTCCAAGTAGCTGGAACTACAGGCAAGCACTGCCACGCCCGGCTAATTTTTTTTTTATTTATTGTAGAGATGAGGTCTCGCCAAGTTGCCCAGGTCTCGAACCCACGGGCTCAGGCAATCCACTCACCGCAGCCTCCCAAAGGCGCAGGATTACAGGCTGAGCCACCGAGCCCAACATCTTTTAATTTTAGATTTAAGGAGTACAGGTTTATTCTGTGGATGTATTGGGTGATAGTGAGGTTAGGGCTTCCACTGTACCTATCACCCAGATAGCAAACATTGTACCCAGTAGGTAATTTTTTTTTTTTTAGTTGAAGTCTCACTCTGTCACCTAGACTGGATTGCAGTGGCATGCTGCTCACGTCCACTGCAGCCTTGACCTACTGAGCTCAGGTGATCCTTCCACCTCAGCCTTCCAAGGAGCTAGAACTACAGGCATGCTCCACCATGCCTGGCTAATTTTTTGATTTATTGTAGAGACGAGGTCTTGCCATGTTGCTCAGGCTGGTTTTGAACTCCTGAGCGCAGGCAGTCCTCTTGCTTCCACCTCCCAAAGTGCTGAGATTATAGGCCTGAGCCACTGTGCTCAGCCCCGGTAGGTCATTTTTTTACCTCCACTCCCCCTCCCCTTGTAGAGTCCCCAGTGCCAATTATTTTCATCGTTAAGTCCATGTGCACCCATTATTTAGCTCCCACTTATAAGTGAGAACATGGCAGTATTTGAATTTCTGTTTCTGAGTTAGTTCACTTAGGACAGTGGCCTCCAGCTTCATCCATGTCTCTGCAAAGGATGTGGTTTTATTCTTTTATGACTGCATAGTATTTTTTTTTCTTTTTTTAGAGGTGGGGTCTCATTCTATTGCCTAGGATGGAGTGCAGTGACATAATCATAGCTCACTTCAGTCTTGAACTCCTAGGCTCTAGGGATCCTCTCACCTCAACCTCCAGAGTAACTGGGACTACAGCCACATACCACCACAACCATCTTTTTTTGAGTTGGAGTCTCACTGTCTCCCAGACTGGAGTGCGGTGGCCGGGAGCGGCCACCGCAGCCTCGACCTGCTGAACTCCGGCGATCCTTCCGCCTCAGCCTTTCGAGTAGCCGGAATTACAGGCGTGCGCTACCACGCCCGGCTGATTTTTTTTTAATTTATTGTAGAGATGAGGTCTCGCCAAGTTGCCCAGGTGGGTCTCAAACCCGCGAGCTCAGGCAATCCACTCACCTCAGCCTCCCAAAGGCGTGGGATTACAGGCTGAGCCACCGAGCCCGGCTTACCACATCCATCTTAAAAGCACTTTCTTATGATGAAAGTATTAATTTATAGAAAAAATTCAAAATACTGATACACTTTAAAAATTTTTTTCTATAGCTTTGCAGGGCAGTTTTCAGTTACATATATGCATTGTGTAGTATCTGGTACATATTTCTTTTGAAGAAAATAAGTATTTCAAATCCCATTTCCCAGAAATGTGGCTGCTGCTTGAATGTGTCCATATCCACACCTTTTTGTATATTTGAACAGAGGGAATCATATTGTATGAAATTTATTTATTTATTTATTTATTTATTTGAGTTGGTGTCTGACTCTGTCATCTAGGCTGGAGAGGAGTGGCATGCTCACGGCCACTGTAGCCTCGACCTGCTGGGATCAGGTTATCCTCCCACCTCAGCCTTCCAAGTAACTGGAACTACAAGCGTGTGCCATTGCACCTGGCTAATTTTTTTATTTGTTGTAGAGAAAAGGTCTCGCCAAGTTGCCCAGGCTGGTCTCAAACCCATGAGCTCAGGCAGTCCTCTCACCTCAGCCTCCCAAAGTGGTAGAATTATAGGTGTGAACCATCATACCCAGCCTTTATATAATTGATATAGTCTGCTTTCTTCAGTTACTCTTTCCACATCAGTAAATACTGAGTGGCAGTGTTATTTTTGTTTTTTCAAGTCTTATGATGAGCATCTTGGATTAAAATCTGCATATACCCTTAATGATTTTCTTGACTTATGTTTCTGCAAGTTGAACTGCCTCATCAGAATATGCAGACTCGAAAGCCCTTGATCCATCCACTGTTAGCCCATGGGAAGGAGGAGATGATATTGTTAACATTACTTTATTCTTGAGCCCTTTGGAAAAGATGTATTTTTTTTTTTTTGAGTTGGAGTCTCTCTCTGTCACCTAGGCTGGAGTGCAGTAGCACGCTCATGGCCACCCCAGCGTCAACTTGCGATCATTTGCCTCAGCCTTCCAAGTAGCTGGAACTACAGATGTGTGCTACCACACCCGGCTAATTTTTAATTGATTGTAGAGACGAGGTCTCGCCAAGTTGCCCAGGCGGGTCTCAAACCCGCAGGCTCAGGCAATCCACTCGCCTTGGCTTCCCAAAGTGCTGGGATTACAGGCTGAGCCACCGAGCCTGGCCAGAAAAGATGTATTGATGTAAACTACCATTGGTAGTTTGAGTGTGCCAGATTCTCTGTCCCCTTGCCAGCAATAAGTGTTTGTCAAATTAATAGACTTTCTCTTTAATTTGCTTATGTTTTGAGTATCAGCTAAGATGAGCTTTTAAAAGCATTGATTGACCTTTTGTATTCTGACTTGCCCTCCTTTTTTTTTTTAGTAGATGAGATCTGGTTCTGTCACCTGGTAGAGTGCAGTGGCATAATCATAGCTCACTGTAGCCTCAACCTCCTGGGCTCAATAAATCCTCCCACCTCCGCCTCCCAAAGTGCTGGGATTATAGGCATAAGCCAGTGAGCCCAGCCCTTCTCCCTTTTTCTTCTGTTGAGCTGTTTGTCTTTTTATTCTTGACTTGTAAAAGCCCTTTATAAAATAGGATATTGATTCTTTTGTTCAAAATTATTGTCTGATTTTTAGACTGGCTTATTTTAGTTTATGATTGGAGAACATAAAACTGTATTAGTGTCTAGAGGAAGTGAAAAAGAAGACAGGACTGGGCTGGGTGGTTCAGCCTGTAATCCTAGCACTTTGGGAAGCCAAGGTGAGTGGATTTCTGAGCCCATGGGTTCGAGACCAGCCTAGGCAACTTAGCGAGACCTCATCTCTACAATAAATTAAAAATTATCCAGGCATGGTAGCATGCGCCTATAGTTCCAGCTACTTGGAAGGCTGAGATGGAAGGATCACGAGGGCCCAGCATGTTGATGCTGTGGTGGCCGTTAGTACCACTGCACTCCAGCCTGGGGGACAGAGTAAGACTCTAACTCAAAAAAAAAAAAAAATAAAGAAAGAAAAGAAAAAGAGGGCAGATCTGCTAAAAACGAGGTATTTCTTTTTTTTTTTTTTTTATTGTAGAGATGAGGTCTCGCCAAGTTGCCTGAGCAGGTCTCGAACCTGGGGGCTCAGGCAATCCACTCACCTCAACCTCCCAAAGCGCTGGGATTACAGGCTGAGCCACTGAGCCCAGCTTCTTTTTTTTTTTTTTGAGTAGGAGTCTCACTTTGTCGCCCAGGCTGGATGCAGTGACACACTGCTCATGGCCATCGCAGCCTCGACCTGCTGGGTTCACGTGATCCATCCACGTCAACCTTCCAAGTACCTGGAACTACAGACGTGACCCACCACACCCAGCTCATTTTTTAATTTACTGTAGAGACAAGGTCTCGCCATGTTGCTCAGACTGGTCTTGAACCCACGGGCTCAGGCAATCCTCTTACCTCCCAAAGTGCTGGGATTACAGGCATGAGCCACTGCAACTGGCAGGCTACTTCTTTAGAGCAGAGGATGGCAAACCATAGCCCAAGGCCAATCCTAGCCACCTCCTTCACGTATTTACTGACTATGGCTGCTTTCACATTAAACAGGCTGCCAGAGACCACAAGACCCACCAAGCCTACAGTACTACCTTGACCCTTTACAGAAGTTTGCTGGCCCTGGTTTAAAGCCTGAAGGAGGCGACCCTTGGGTCTTTTCCCTCTCCCTCTGGCCCACTCCCTGGACTGAGGGTGGATGCAGCTCTTCCCACACACTGGCGACATCCTCTGGGAACAGGGTCAAGGTGTACAGAAGACAAGCCCTACCGCTGTATGAGCAGGCACAGGGACAGACAGGAAGCAGACAGGTCTGAGTGCTTAGGGGAGAGAGAACATATCTTCTGTGACCATAGCAGGGTTTCTGGAGCATTTGCCTCTGCTTTTTACTGTTTCACTGTGCTGTTAGCCAGTGGAGCCCCATCTCAGCATCCCCTGCCTGTCTTTGGGAGAGGGTTAGAGTGATCAGAGCAGGAGCAAAGACCCATGGGAAGGAGGAGTTGCATATTGTTAACATTGCTTTGTTCTTGGGCCCTGAAGGGGGTAGACCCTGGCATGGGAGGTGGGCTCCTAAATGGTGCTGTTGTCTCATCGCCCCATCTAAGGCAGAAAGTTAACAGGAAGGGACTGTTCTCACCCTAGATCCGAACCATTGCCATTATAGCAGAAGGCATCCCCGAGGCCCTCACCAGGAAGCTGATCAAGAAGGCGGACCAGAAGGGAGTGACGATCATTGGACCCGCTACTGTGAGCCTCCCCTCCAGAAAGCCTTTGAAGTTGTCTTGTCTTTGAGGCTGTCTTATGAAGTTGGAGGTCCTGAGGAAGGCTTGACTCTTATGTCTCCCTCTTAGGTTGGAAACATTTATGGAGTACCATGTTGAAAGTCAATATTTGCAGTTTTGTTTTTTTTTTTTTTTTTGAGTTGCGGTCTCACTCTGTCGCTCAAGCTAGAGTTCAGTGGTGTGGTCACAGCTCATCATAGCTAATTTTTAAAATATTTTTTTTGCAGAGATAAGGTTTTACTGTGTTGCCCAGGCTGATCCCAATCTCCTGGGCTCAAGCAGTCTGCCTACCTTGGCCTCCCAGAGTGCTGGGATACAGGCATGAGCTTTTGTACCTGGCCTTCGGTTCATTTTTTTTTCCCAGACAAAAGGTTTCTTATTTATTTATTTATTTATTTATTTGAGTTGGGGTCTCACTCTGTCGCCCAGACTGGAGTGCAGTGGCCGCTCCCGGCCACCGCAGCCTCGACCTGCTGGGC
>CAUYQG010242792.1:0-18180 GCA_963574415.1 Tarsius wallacei
CAGCGTGCGCCTGTAGTTCCAGCTATACGGAAGGCTGAGGTGGAAGGATCGCCAGAGCCCATTAGGTCGAGGCTGCGGTGGCCGGGAGCGGCCACTGCACTCCAGTCTGGGCAACAGAGTGAGACTCCAACTCAAAAAAAACAAAAGTACAAAGACCCTCAGGATCTCCAAAAACCCAGCATTATTCTTAGCTGGGGGTAGGACTGCGTTGTGACTCAGGAGATCTAGTTTTCTACCCTCATCAGGAAAATTGCTTTATGCCCCTGAGCCTCAGTTTCCTCAACTGTAAAATGAAGAGTGGGCTGGGTGGCTTCTAAAGTCTCTTGAAGGGAAAAATAGCTTCATGCTGTTTGTTGTGGGGAGATGGTTAGAGTGTAGAAGTCTAATGTCAGTCAGTACAGCAGTGGCTTTTCTCTCAGGGGACCAGACTATGTGGGGCTGGCAAGCAGCAGGTCAGAAACCCTCAACACTGCCCACTTCACCTGGGGACAGAAAAGCCAAGGGGGAGTGAGAGAAGACATGAGAAGTTCTCACTTGAGGGCATTTGTTCTGCACAGAGCTCCAGAGACAAGCACCAAACTGCAAGCACAGAGTTGTTTTCTACCTGCAGTTTAATTCAAAGTTAAGAAAAAAGAAAAGGTAAGGTTGGTTTCTCACCACCCCCCCCACCCCCGGAGCTGTTTTCATTGGAACTTCCATATGAGGATGCATTTATTACTGTGAGTATCAAGCAAGTCAAATGATCAGACCATGCAGGCACAGCACAGAACGCAGCCTGGAACATGCGCAGCCTCGACTGCATGCCTCTACCGTTAGACATGGTTGTCTCTCTGAAGTTCATTTGTTCCATCTTTTCTCTTGCTCCCTTTTAATAAACTCATGTTATGTAAGCCCTCCAGGTGACAAGTGGATTTTCCTTGTCAGTAGTCACTCTTAAGATGATTTTATCAAATGTGAATTCTCCCTCTACCGTCAACCACGTGCAAAGGGAAACGGACAGAGCAGAGGAGAGGTGTATGTGCACTGAAGATGTGGGCATGCTACAGGGAATTGGGAGAAAGGTCAGGGGGATCAGGCCGAAGTGACAAATGTGCCTTATCAAGTATTTTGGAACAGATAAAGGTATGAAGATGAAAAGAAAAACCCGCCTCTTCCTGCCAGACCAGGGTAGTCATTGTTAATATTTTGGAATTTATTCTTTTCTGTTTCTCTCTGCTTTTGTGAAAGTGAGCATGGGTTTTCTATCCCATGCTTTTCCATCATTTCACCATTTTCTATTTATAAATAATCCTCCAATAAACATCCTTGCCTGCCCCCTTTAAGTCATTCCATAGGAGAGGTCTTGGGTGTCAGGATACCACATTTGAGAGCACGGACTATTTTATCATTGTTACAACTCTCAACTCTTCTTACCCAGCTGCCTAATTGGCAGATTACACTCCTCCAGGCCACATATGTCCTTTTCACCCCATCCCACCAAACATTATTTATTTTTCAAATCTTCACTGTATAGTAGGTGAACATAGCACCTCCCCTTTTTGTTTAATCTCTCATTGCTAATAACAGTGAGCATTTTCACATGTTTCTCTTTTTCTGTTCCCTTTTCTGTGAACTACCGATTCATGTCATGTGCCCATTTTCTCTCCTGTAATAACAACGTTTATCTGTTTCTGTTTTTATTATAACTATTATTTTCAGTTTGTTATTTTCCTTTTATGATGATTTTGATGTATAGGCGAGTTTAAGTTTTTATGTATTTAAAAATGGGATCTTATCCATCACAATTTCTTCTATTGCTTTTATACCAAGAGAGACTTCCTTGTCTAGAGATCAGATTGCTATCCACTGTCACTTTGTTGGTTGGTTTGAGTTTCAAGACATTTTTTTTTTAGCTGGAATCTCATTCTGTCCCCCTGGCTAGAGTGCATTATCATGCTTACAGTCATCGCAGTCTCTACCTTCTAGGCTCAGGCGATCCTTCTGCCCCAGCCTCCTGAGTAGCTGGGACTACAGATGCCACCACACTTGGCTAATTTTTTAATTTATTGTGGAGATGAGGTCTCACCAAGTTGCCCAGGCAGGTCTTGAAACCCTGGACTTAGGCAGTCTTCCTGCCTCAACTCCCAAAGTGCTGGGTTTACAGTCCCAGCCAAGTATTAAGACTATTATAGCAGTCTAATATATTTGGAATTTATTTTGGCATATCACATAGGACAATGACCTTAGCAAGTTTGTTCTGGATGGTTCACCAGTTTTTCCATGATCCGTTGTTACACACTCCCCATGGATACGTGAGCCATCATCACCACATGCTGTATTTTTACACGAGGGGACTTTTCCAGCCTGTCTGTCCTCACCCCTTGTCTCCTTATTCTTGCTCCAGGGATACCCCTTTCTCCCTGGTTCTTATAATATGTTCTAAAACCTGGTATTTCTTGTTTTCAATTTGTTCTCGGCAGTCCTTACCGGTTTATTTTCCAGATGAACAGTAGAATCAGTTGTGTGAAGTTCCAAAAAATCTCCCTTTGGGGTTTCGATGAAAATTGCATTCAACCTATAAATTAATTGGGAAGGAATTGGCTTCTTGACAGTGTTCAGTCTCCTCATCCAGGGATACACATACAGCACGTCGCTCCACATTTTCAAATATCCTCTTATAGGTCTCACGGGAGTTTCAGAGTCTTTTTTATATAAATTCAGCACACTTCTTATTGAAGTATTTCCAGATTATTTTATATCTGGGGTACTTTTCTCGATGGTCTCTCCCCTTTGATTTAAATCGCTATTTTAAAGTCACTTTTGCCCCTGTGATTGCCAAGCACTGACAGGAATCTAAGTGCAGAACAGATTTGCTCTTTTCCAAGCATATAAACTCAGAGATTTAGAACTGGAATCAACTTTAAGCCTGTTTTCTCTTTATAACTGATAAAGCTGGAATCATGGAAGGTAGAATAGTTTCATCCAGGCCTCGTGACTTGCTGGGACCATGGTTACTTGGTGGATGTTCCCAGTGTCTGTATCCTCTGTGTCGAAGATGTCCATCTCCAAAACTGAATTCCTGGTTGTCCCCTTGTGTCAGTCTCCCATGGCAGCTGTAATGGGTCACCAGTCTCTGTGGCTTAAAGCAACACAGCAGTATCATCCTATGTTTCTAGAGGCTAGAAACCCAGCCCTGGCCTCTTGAGGCTGACTTCCTCCCTTGGAGGCTTGAGGGAGAGCCGTTTCTCTGCCCACTCCAGCTTTCGAGGGCGCCTGTGTGTCTCGACTCATAACCCCGTCCTTTACCACCTAAGCCCACAGTTCAGCCTCTTCAGCTCTCTCTTCGGACTCCACTGACTGTCCTGCTTCCCTTCTTCTGCTTTAAAGAACCTTGAGATGACATTGGGTCCACTCAGATAATCTAGGATAATCTCTCCCATTTTATTTTTATTTATGTATTTATTTTGAGACAGGATCTGTTAACTAGGTTGGAGTCTAGTGGTGTGATCACAGCTCACAGCAGCCTTGAACTTCTGAGCTATCCTCCCACCTGAGCCTCCCAAGTAGGTAGAACGACAGTCACTACACCTGGCCAGGTGTTGTTGTTGTTATTAGTGGTAATAGTAGTAGTAGTGGAGATGAGTTCTCGCTATGTTGCACAGGCTGATCTCAAACCCCTGGCCTCAAGCAGTCCTCCTGCCTTGGTCTCCCAAAGTGCTAGGATTACAGATGTGAGCCACCCTGCCCAGCCCATCTCCCCATTTTAAAATCAGCAACCCTGATTTCACCTGCAATCCTGACTCCTTTCCCATGTACTATAACACATTCCTAGGCTATCTTTGGGCAGGATATCATTCAGCTAGGATGGACTTTCAAAGTGTGTATCTAAACACGTCAGCCCCTCCTTGAAGCACTCGGATGGCTCCCCGTCACTCTTTGGATTGCGACCCAAGTCCTTCCTGGACCGCCGGGTCCTGAACCTTCCATCCCACATGTCCTCTGGCTCTGCTGAGTTCTGTGCCCATCCTCACCGTGCCTCTCTTTTTCACTTACCTTCTTTGAACTCCTTGGGTGTATCTGGCTCTCTCCCTGCCCCAGGGCCCTTGCACATGCTGTTCCCTGGTGAGCACTCCCCCACCCGTGCTTCCCAGATTAGTTTCCAGCTCATCCTCAGCCTTCAGCTCAGTCCCACATTCCTGACCTTCTGCCAGTTCATGTGCCTTTGTCCTGCCCTCTCCTGACACCTTCCAGGGCTCATAGAATGCTGGCAATTGCATTTTGCTTGTAGAGTTTTCTAATTCTCTCCTGGGATGGGCCAAAAACTCAAAGGGATTCTGTTTTGTCTGCTCACCCCTGTCCCTTCAGAACCGGCAGCACTGGGACCCCAGCAGGCTCCTTAGTGTGTCTGGTGAATGCGCACGTGAACTCGGGAATCCACTTCCAAGGAAAAGCAGCATTGATGAATGTGATTGGTGATACGTTTATAAACGTGAAAAGATCAAGGCTGTTCAAAAGTCCGACAAGAAGTCAATTGTTATACATCCATTTGATACAGTTGTATACAAACATTAACATGAAAATGATGAATCTATAGCAGTGGGGAGGGAATATCCATCTAAGCTAGCAGGGTCCACGTGGTTGTCATAGCAACTGGTATAAGGTCACGGATGGGGAGTTCTATTTTCTCGCATTTCCAATCTCTGCTGTTCATGTGCTCATGTGGTCAGCACATATTTATTGAACACCACCGTGTGCCAGACACTGGGCACAGCTCAGCAAGTGGGATGTGATGGCCTCTCCCGCTGCAGGTGTATTAGAGACAGACACGGACGACACTGATGATCACCATGTCAGTGGCCCAGCGCTCATAGGTGGCCACTCCATTCGGGAAGATATGAGTTCCTTTGCCAGCATGGGTATCACAGGCTGCAGATACTACTCTTAAAATCAGGGTCGGCTGGACACAATGGCTCATGCCTGTCATCCCAGCACTCTGGGTAACATGGTGAGACCTCATCTCTACAATAAATAAAAAAATTAGCTGGACGGGGAGCACTTGCCTGTAGTCCCAGCTACTTAGGAGGCTGAGATGGGAAGATCGCCTAAGCCCAGGAGGTCAAGGCTGCAATGGCCATGATCATGCACTCCAGCCTGGGTGACTGAGTGAGACTCTGACTCAATAAATAAATAAATAAATAAAGTCAGGGTCATCATTATTAAGGAACTAAAACTTTAAACTGTGGAGGGAAATTGGAGGGCCAATACACCCACCAGTCTGTAGCCCTGGAAAGAGATTTTCTAAATTGCCTCTCTTGTCTTTAATCACCACTTACCAAGAAGCAGATTGTATGTTCTAGGAGAAAAACATCAGGGGACAAGATGAGCTTTTAGGCAGGTCTTATTTGGATGCCACTGATGGAGGAAGGGAGGAGGGCAGAATATTTTTCTTGCTCCATTCAGACTCTTTCCAAGCATGTGAAGTCTCCGAGCCCCATGTCAAAGAAACCGGAAATGAGCACGTGAAAAAGAGAAAACTCTTTTTCTCCAACACATATCCTCTTGGTTTTGTCTTCTTCCTCCATGCTTATGGCTGTTCCTCTGTGCTAGAGTATCATGTAAATACTTAATTTGTTTAATAAATATCCTGAAACGGCCTCTCAAAGTTGTTACTAGAAGAGCACGAACCTTTCAAGTCACTTAGCCCATGCTGATCAACGCTTAATGTCCTTTAATGATGAGCGTGATCTTTTTTAGTGGCTGAAATGCTCTGTAATCAATGATGTGGCCCTTCCTGGAGGCAGCAGAAGCCAGACAATGGGCAGAAAATGCTGTGCCAGCTCGGGCCAGCAATTTGAATCCCTGAAGTTGGTATTAGTGTGGCAGTATATGGAGGCAGTCTCTTCTGAGGATGAAAGATCACCCCAACATCCCCATGTTATTGAAAAACTCTCACAAGTGGCGACTCTTCTCAACCTGAACCCTCCAAGGATCCCAAGGCAATTGCCATACCCGTCTCAGCACAGCGGTCGCCACCCAGGAGTCGGGCTTAGTGCTGAGCAGGTGACAGAGGCTGGGCTTCTCCCATCTCCAGACCAAATGTGAGGATTCCTGCAGGGAGAGAAAGCAGATTCTGTCTTTTAGCTGTTACTGAAGAAGTGTTTCCAGGTTTGGGTCCTTCAGTGTCCCCTGAGCTTCCCCTGGAGTTTTTTGCTTTCATCCTTGAATTTGATAGATTTGGTCATGCCCACATTCCTGTGCATTTCATAATTTCCTGAATTATACTTGTACTCATGTCCTTCTGAACCTGCATCTCCTGAGACTCAAATTTTCTTGTGAAAAGCCCTTGCGGCAGCCAATAGACACACGAAAAAGTGCTCAGCCTCACTCATCATCAGAGAAATGCAAATCAAAACCACATTGAGATACCACCTAACCCCAGTAAGAATGACCATCATTAATAAAACAAACAATAACAGATGCTGGTGAGGATGCGGAGAGAAAGGAACGCTTCTACACTGCTGGTGGGAACTGAAGCTAGTGCAACCTCTTTGGAAGAGTGTGGTGATTTCTGAAAGAACTAGAAATTGACCTTCCATATGACCCAGCAATTCCCCTATTGGGAATATAGTCGGAGGAGCTCAAATCATTCTACAAACAAGATACCTGCACACGTATGTTTGTTGCAGCTCTATTTACAATAGCAAAAACATGGAACCAACCATGTTGCCCATCAAAGCTGGACTGGATTTAAAGGATGAGGTACATATGCACAGTGGAATATTATGCAGCCATAAGGAAGGACAGGCATATGGACTTCGCAGCAACTTGGATGGATTTAGAGTCTATCATACTCAGTGATCTATCACAGAAACAAGGAACAGAGTGCCATATATTCTCACTCATAAGCGGACCTCGAACAATTATTATAATACTATAAGAAAGGGATTGGCAAACTGGGAATCCCTAGTGGGAAACTGTCAGGGGAGGGAGGTTGTTTGGCAGTTGAGGGAAACTGCTAGGGGAGAGAGGGCATACCTCATCAACAAGGGTACCTGCATAATCAATGGTTGTATACCTAACCCTGAATTGTACCCCATGTCTTTATAATTAAAAAAAAAACCTTTGTGGTCATTCCGTTTGGTGTGACTTTTTAAATTATGGGTGGACTTTATCAATAGATCACTTCTGATCATATGAGGAATTGCTTCATTACGGAATGTTATTCATTTTTTATGTCATATGTCACTGTCCATGGACCCAGAGGTTTTAAGAGCATGTTATAAAAGAAAACACTCGTGACTTGCCTGGGTAACTTGGCGAGACCTCATCTCTACAATAAATCAAAAAAATTAGCCGGGTATGGTAGTACGCGCCTGTAGTTCCAGCTACTTGGAAGGCTGAGGCGGAAGGATTCCCGGAGCCCAGCAGGTCGAGGCTGCAGTGGCCGGGAGTGGCCACTGCACTCCAGTCTGGGTGACAAAGTGAGACTCCAACTCAAAAAAAAAAAAGATAGACTCTCACCTAGAGCAGAGTGCTGTGGCATAATCACGGCTCATTGCAGCCCCTACCCCCTGCGCTCAAGGTGATCCTTCTGCCTCAGTCTCCCAGATAGCTGGAACTACAGGCCTGGCTAATTTTTAACATTTTTTTGGTAGAGATGAAGCCTCACTATGTTGCCTAGGCTGGTCTTGAACTCCTGGGCTCAAGCAATCCTCTTACCTGGTCTCCCAAAGTGCTGAAATCATAGGTGTGAGCCACTGTGCCTAGCAGACTATTGTTTTATACCAGGTATGTTCTCAATTCTTAAATAATTTAATAAATTTATTAAATTATTTAATTATATATGGTAGGAGTATAATAAATATATGGAATAAGACAGTAGTATAATAAATATATACTTTATTATTTAAGATCACTGAGGATTTATTAAGATTTTAGTTTACTACTTAAGATTCTACTTTATTACTTAAAATTATTAAGAGAGAGAAAAAATAGTAAAACATGTTTTTACCTTAAATTTTCTCATTGACTGATAAAGTCTTCCAAGGTTTCCATAGTGTTTTGCAGTCTGTACATTAAATTCCCCAAAAGCCTTTTTAGCTAGTTGGAGTGAAGACAGGTGCAAATCATGAGCTTCTTGAAGCAGCCTCTGTTCAGTTTCTTTATTATGACAGTCAATTGCAATCTCCTCTAAAATAAGTGCTGAATAAAGAAAGCAATAAATTAGTGTGCTTCAAAACCATCTACTAAAGCTAATCAGAACATCTAGCTTAAAATTAAATGGCATAATTGTTTATTGAACAACAAAATATTGAACATATTTATATGTGATTATGGTTTAGAACTGGTCAAGATGAAAATATTCCACTTAACAAAAAAAAGTACTTTCTTATGCTGATGTGAAATTGTTTTATTAAATAAAGTAAATAGAAGGAAGAGACAAGTTTTTAAAAGTTATGAAACTGTGTCAAGGAGTACCTAAGCACTTCTGAAAATTTTGAAGCCACACTTTATAAAACATAACCTTTAACCAAACATAGCTAAAAAACAGGTTTCCTCCCACTTGCTTGACCAACCAAATCAGGCAAGAAGACATTTTGATTTCAAAGTGACATTCAAGACTTTCAAATTCCATCTAAAGTCATAAAAATATGCATACTCTTTCAAGAAGTAATTTTATTTCTTGGAAAATTGACTATATATACAAAGGATTTACCTCCCTGTGGCATTTTTAAAATACAAAAGGTTAAAAATAACATAAAGGTCTAATAGTAGAGGTGAGGTTAAATACATTAGGAAAAAGGATACATGTGTTGAAATGAAAAATTTTCATAATAAATTAAGTGAAAAAAATCAGATTATAAAACTAAAAAATAAATAAGATAATTAAATAAATAATTTTTATTCATTTAACGTATATTTAGTTATCTTATTTAAAGAATGAGAAGTCTAAAATAACACTCATCAAAGGACTGATTTAGAATTAGTGAGATTTTCAGGCAATTTATTTTATCTCTTTTCTAACTTTAATTTTTTTTACATTAATCATGTATTACTTGTATAACTTAAAAAATGCAAATCTAGAGAGAGAGAGAAATCCAGCTCCTAAGGTTGGTAAAACCAAAGGTAAGAAAGAAATCCTAAGGTAAAACTTATCCAACATGCGGGGAACTTCCACATTGGGTGACCCAATTATGTTAGTAAAATAAATGCATTAAGTGAAAAAGCCTAAGTGGTGATTAGAAGAAAGGTTAAAATAAGAAAAGGAAGAAGGTGGTACTTGGCAAGAGTCTTGCAACATTCAGAGTAACCTCATCTGAAGCTCAGTTTAAGAATTCTGCACTATAAAGCTGAAACTATGAAATCCATCTTCAGTTTTTCTATCCATGTTGCTGAGAAATAATTTGTTATTCCTCTATGCAATCTTCCATGCATGAATGAATGAAAAGAAGGAGAGAGAAAAGAAATAAATTCTGGCTTATTAACATTATAGGAGAAAAGTAAGCAATCTTTCATTACGAGTCACTGGAAACCCATAACTAGAGTTGCACTGAATTGGCTATGTTAGTAATATGTAGATACAGTCAAATCCTGTGCCACTAGCTGAGAAAATAAACAAATAAACCTATTTTATACCATATATCATTTATTTCAAAATATCTAAGACTACATTGCAAAGGATACCTTTCACCCTCTTTGAAGAAGCCAAAAGAAGATGATCTTCAGGTAAGATGTGGGTAATGATACCAATAGCTCTTTCTGCATGAAATCTGTAATACAGAGAGAAACAGTCTAGCATTTTTTTAAAAAATTACAAATGACTTTTAAAATTTTAAATCACAACCTGTGATATAACACTGATAGCAAGTACTTCTAAAACTATCTACGGTAAAGAAGCAGCAGGTTTTTGTTTTTGAGTCAAAGATTTTACTGTGTCGCCCAGGCTTGAGTGCAGTGGCACGATCATGGCTCACTATAGCCTTGACCTCCTGGGCTCAGGTGATCCTTCCATTTCAATCTGAGTAGTTGGGATTACAGGTGCATGCCACCACGCTTGGCTAGTTTTTTTGTTTTTTGGTAGAAACGAGGTCTTACTATGTTGCTTCAGCCTCCCAAAGTTCTGGGATTACAGGCATGAACCACTGTGCCCAGCCAAGAATCAGTTTTTTGTTTGTTTTAAATTTCCAAGCTGTTGCGAACTTTTAACATCCAATGTTTTTCCATTTCTCTCAGAATATAAGAAAAGGTCCTTATTATGGTCTACAAGGTTCTAAATGATCTTTCATCTTCCTCTCTGACCTCATCTCCTACCATTCTCAGACCAAACCTCTTTCCGTTCCAGCCATACAGGTCTAGCGGTTTCTTGAACATGCAAACCATGTTCTCACCCCTGCACTCATCTTACCCTCTCTTTGCAACGCTCTTCCTCTGAACAGCCACATGGCTCGCTTCCCATTAAAGAGAACTTTCCAGAACATACTATATATAAGTCCCTAAAATAACTGACCGTCATGTTCTAAACTCTTAACCTACATTATTCTTCTTCACAGTTACGTATTCTCATCTGATGGATTTTGTTACTTGTTTATAGTCCATCTCAACAAACTCAAACTAAGCTATTTGTCTATTTCACCTGTCAGTTTCTTTCAAACAACTCCTCACTTCCTATCCCTATCTCCCAGGGAATCATTAATCTTCTCAAATCTGCCTTCCAGTTTACAAATTCTCTCTTTAGTTGTAACTAACATGCTGTTTAACTTATCTACTGAGTTAATATCATGATTATTTTCCACTTCTAGCTATTTGTTTTTAATAATAGCTCTTATTAAGATATAATTCACATACCGCACCATTCACCCAATTAAAGTGCACAACTCAATGGTTTTTTACTATATTCAGAGTTGTACATCTATTACCGAAATCAATTTTAGAATATTTTCATCACTCCATAAAGAAACTCACACCTATTAGAAGTCACTATCCATTTCCTTCCAACTCCCCAGCCTAACTTATTTTCTGTCTCTATGGATTTGCCTCTTCTGGACATTTTTACATAAATGGAATCAAACAATATTATCCTTTGTGACTGGCTTCTGTAATTTAGCACAATGCTTTCAAGGTTCCATCTACGTTGTAACATATATCAGTTGTTTTGTTTTAAAATCTTTTTTCTTTACTTCCCTCCAAATTATTATTGATTTCTTCTTTTGAGCAGAGTTGGCATACTTCTTCTCTAGAGGGTCATACAGTAAATATTTTAGGTTGTGGTGCCACACATTCTCTGTTCCAACTATTCAACTCTACTGTGGCAGTGTGAAAGCAACCACAGAAAATACACAAACAAATGAGCATGGGCTATGTTCCAGTAAAACTGCCTGCAGGCCATAGTTTGCCAACTCATTTTATATTTAATCATTTAAGAATATATACTTTGTAACGCCAACCAAAAAGTTCTGTTAATGAAAGTTCTTAGCATTCTAGTCCTGTTCATCACGTCTGCTAACTCTTAGGAAATGTTTCCTTATGTATTTTGTAATTTTCTTTTTTTTGAGCTGGAGTTTCACTGTCACCCATTGTAGGTATGGAGTGTAGTAGCACAATCATGGCTACTGCAGCCTCAACCTCCTGGGCTCAGGCAATCCTGCCTCAGCTTCCCCAGTAGCTAGGACTATAGGCACGTGCCACCACATCCAGCTAAGTTTTTTTTATTTATTGTAGAGACAAAGTCTCACTATGCTGTTCAGGCTGATCTCGAATTCCTGAGATCAGGCGATCCTCTCTCCTCAGTCTCAAAAGTGCTGAGATTATAGGTATGAGCTACTGCACCCAGCCTATTTTGTAATTTTGTATGCTTCATTCATTTTAGATAGAGCTAGATTTATGAGATGTCTGTATAGTTTGGGTGATGGTTAATGATTTCCAAGAGTTCTGCATTTTCTCCCAGAAGGCATCCCAGGAAAACTAGCAGCCCAAAGTGATTTTGAAACATTTTTCTCAGTTTGAAGGTGTTGTATGCATTATACCCAAACTCAAAAGTGATATAGGTTTGTAAATATAAGTTCTCCTGTGAGGTTCCTTTTTGAGCTCAGCTATAACCCCAAGCTCAGATGGGCAAGTTGTCATCTCTCTACCAATGGACAGATTTTCCCCTAGTCTGTCCTCTCCCTGAGGTTGTAGCCTTGATCTTGGCTTCACATACGGGTTTCAGTTCTCATGCCTAGCCTCCTGTGGGCTAAATGTCCCTTCAACACAGGATTGTTGTTTACAGAAAGGTTACAGAAACTTCTAAGCTTTCCCCTCACCCAAAAGAAGGTACACAACAGTCCATGCCTAACCCTTTGGATTTTAAAGTCCATTACTGGCCCTTGGGAATTTTTCCTCACTCTTGCAAGCTCTATTATACATCAAAAAAGATGACTGTTATACTTTATTTGGTATTTCTATGTGTTTTGAATAAACAATTTTTAGGTTATTAAGTTTGCTACTGTATTACTCAAAAATTTTAAGATAAGTCATAGTCTACACAAAAATAATCAAGTTTCAACATTAAACCACAAAAAGGCAAAATAAATAGCCTATAAACTGATATGATTTTAGATTTCAAGAAGATTTTAGGTAACTAGTATATCAGGGAAAAACAAAATACAGAATTTAATCCTTCATGAAAAAGGAAGGTGGAACTTACAGTGCATTGTCAAATTTCCCAGAGCTATACTGGTGAACATAAGATGAATAAGCCAAGTCTTCATGAGCTGTTGCTACATGGATATTTTTGCCACCAAACACTGACTGTCGAATGTCAAGGGCTGCCTGAAAGTCATTAAAGTATTTGTTAACACTGTAAACTTTTAGAAAATATCACCTAGTTAAACTAGCCATCCTAATAATTTAAATATATATATTTGATATGTCCAATTCCATGAGTTTTAAAGCCAAGAAAGTACTGCTCTATTTAAATCACAGTAGACCATGAAAATCACCCAGAAGCCCTACATTTCTGAAGATGGAGTCTGACTAAAAGGCAACAGCTTAATAATCATTCCTGTGCCTTAGGAATCACATCAATGTTGTTCTCTATCTCCTTTAAAAGTGAAGTGTAAAATCAAGCATACCAGCCGGGCTCGGTGGCTCAGCCTGTAATCCCACGCTTTGGGAGGCTGAGGTGAGTGGATTGCCTGAGCCCACGGGTTCGAGACCCGCCTGGGCAACTTGGCGAGACCTCATCTCTACAATAAAATCAAAAAAATTAGCCGGGCGTGGTAGCGCGCGCCTGTAGTTCCAGCTACTTGGAAGGCTGAGGCGGAAGGATCACCGGAGCCCAACAGGTCGAGGCTGTGGTGGCCGGGAGCAGCCACTGCACTCCAGTCTGGGTGCCAAGAGTGAGACTCCAACTCAAAAAAAAAAAAAAAAAAAAATCAAGGATACCTTATCTATAGCAATGGTATAATATTTTGTTTTACCTGAGAATGACTAAGATAGGCCTAAAATAAATGCTATCAACCCTCTTTACTGTTATAAAGGTTAGCCATAGTAACATTTGCTAAATCAACAAAGACAGGTCATATCTGGCCAATAAAAAATGTAAAAGTTCTCCTTAAATAGGAAAACAATTCCTTTCCTGAATGATTCTCTTTAATTCCTACAACACTACTTTAAGCCTTGTGGGTAATACTTAATAAAACAATGGTATGCTCTATATGGGGGGCGGGTCTCAAAGAGTAATTTTTGGAGAGAGCACCACAAACAAATACAAGTCAGCAAGTCAATTTAGGTTGAAAGAAGAAAAGGGTAGCCGTTAACATACCTGATAAATTGCAACAGACTGACAGATATTATCTACATTGAGTAAGTAGAACCCATAATCTAGCAGTGTATCAGAATATTTTGGGTGTTTGGATCCAAAATGATCCCTATAAAAAGATATAAAACTATTAGGATACAAAGTAGAGAGACAATTTAAAATGATATTTTTAATAATAATCACTTACCGTGCCAAATACACTGCATGTTTAATTAACTGTTCTGCCTTCTTAAATTCACGTTTTACTACACAAGCCTAAAGATAAAGTGAAAATTTGTTAATGCTCAAACAGTTTATTAGTGTGCTAAAATAAGGATAGTTTACATCCTGTGGCTACAATAGCCAATATGAAAAAAAATTCTGCAAACATAAATAAAAGAATTCTATTTGTAATTTTTTTCCTTATAAGCACTTATAAATTCTTACTATAAACAGATCTGTATGCAACCTGGGAAAATTATAAAGTGTAAAATTTTGACAGTCAGTCATAGTACAGTTCTGTTGTAAAAAAGTTACCTTACAAAGCTGGCATACGCCCACCTTTCCAAATTATTAAGATGAAATGGTAGGGGGAACACGTCCCATACTATTTTCTAAAGTACTTATATTCCAGTTCTGCAATGGTTTACAATGATAATTTGTAGTTTTCATCTAATAATTTTTAAATGTATAGAATTTCATGTTTTTCTATTATTTCTTTCCTTTTTTTAAGAGATGGTCTCTCACTGTACTACTTGGGCTGGACTTGAACTCCCGGGCTCTAGCAATCCTCCTGCCTCAGCTTTCTAAGCACAGTCTCCTATTATTTCTTAAAATATGTTAAACCATGAGGATAGCCCATGTGATTTTTGTTTGTTTATTTAGAGACACGGTCTTGCTCTGTCACTGAGGCTGGAGTGCAGTGGCCCAATCCTAGCTCATTGCAGCCTCAAACTCCTGGGCTCAAGGAATCCTCCCACTTCAGCCTTCCAAGTAGCTGGGACTACAAGTGCATACCACCACTCCTGGCTAATTTTTTAATTTTTCAAAGAGATGGGTGCCTCACTATGTTGGTCAGGCTTATCTCAAACTCTGGCCTCAAGTGATACTACCATTTTGGCCTTTCAAAGTGGTGGGATTAGAGGTATAAGCCACTATACCTGGCCCATTTTTAAAAACGTAAATATCATTTGCATATGAAAATATAAATCTTGCATGAATATTAAATTGCCTCTATATTAAATGAATATTCAGTGTTTTCAATTAATTAAACATATATTAATATTCCTTTTCTAGCTCTGATGATAATCTGAACATTTATACTGTTTACTTATTCCAAAATGACTGATTTAATAAATTTCACAGAAATCTTGGACTCTTTTAAATTCACAATTTTGGAATCTTTCTTCTAGTTGAATTTCCAAAAGTAAAACCAATCAAAATAATTTTAAAATGGTTTTGAGTAAGTAAAACCAACTCAAAATTTCAATCTAAGAAACTTCTGGATAGAGGGAGTATATGATACAGGAGCAGTGGCTCAAGCCTGTAATCCCAGCACTTTGGGAGGCTGAGGGGGGAGGATTGAGACCAGCCTGGGCAACAAAGTGAGACCTCCATCTCTACAAAAAATAGGAAAAAAATTAGCTGGGCATAGTGGCATGCACCTGTAGTCCCAGCTACTCAGGAGGCTGAGACAGAAGAATCGCTTGAGCCCAGGAGCTTGAGGGTACAGTGAGCTATGACCATGATGCTACTGCACTCCAGCCTGGGCACAGAGTAAGACTCTGACTCAAAAACAAAAAAAAGGAAGAAAGAAACAGTATATCTGAAAAGTTCATTAATGCTTTAAGTCTTCACTGCCCCAAAGAAGTAGTTTTTAAATACTACTAAAAGATCTCAAAGAGTCAATGCATTTATTTACAGAGTAAGAAAAAAACTAGAGAAAAATTAAATAAAGATTGCCTAGCTGGTAAAGTATAACAAGCTGCCTTGCTGTGAGACTGCAATATTATGACAAAAAAAAAAATTGGTACTAGGCTATACTTTAGGAGAAAAGTGACCAAAGTCCACACGATTTTGGCATAAGGAATTCAGGTTGCCATAAATATTTAAGGAAAACAAAAACAAACTCAAGCCAGAATAGCATCCAAATACTACTATGATCTGTTCTTCAGTGAGCTAAAACAACTACCAAAACTAATTATTTCACAGGTTTTCCTGGTAAAGGAAAATTAGCTAAAGTGTATGTGGGATAGTTTGATTTCTACAAATGAGCACAGAAACTTAAAAATAGATCTATGTCAATGGAGTATATAACAATTAGTATGATAAACAGAATAATTAAAACAAATTTAATGCTGATAAATCTTATAATTCTTTTAATAATTTTAACATTCTAGTCACCTTAGAAGCTTGTCTTAAAACATCCACCACAACTTTGACTGGTAAGCCTGCTGTGATTTCTTTCATCGCTTCAATGCACCATTTGTATGCCTAAAAAAGCAAGTATTTATGGAAGAGAAAGAACTGTGATAAATCAAAATTGACAACATTTAACAAAGTGACCGCAAATTTTTTCTGCAAGCTGTCAAGTGCTTAAATACATACACAAAGTATTTACATGTAAAATTTTCTGACGCTACACTTTCTTGAGAGCATAAACTTGTTACATTATTTTTATTCTTGATCTCTATAGCTTGTCTGAAGACGACCTGGTAGATACATGACCTATATTCAGGAAATGGAAGGCATGTTCTCGCTTGCCCAGAAGCCTTTGCACAGTGTTCCTTCTGCCTTAGAATACATTCTCCCTTCCTGCAATCCCTTAACTCACCTAATTTATCATCTAGTTTTCAGTCCTAGACTAGATCTCCCATATTTTCCTATACTTTATGTCCTACTGTAACATTTATTATTTTATATATGAATTACTTGTTTAATTGAGTGTTTACTTTGTGCCAGCTATTATTTTAAGTGATTTATGTGCATTAACACATTTCATTGACACAAAGCCCTATGAAATATGTACTATTACTATAAGAAACTGAGGCGCAGAGAGGTTAAATAGCAGGTAATGTGCTGGTATCTATGTATGTAGTGGGAAACAGAACAAAAAATGTCCTTTATTTCGTCGTGCTTAGGGGGAGAATGAAAATAAATAAGCAAAATAAATGATCTTGGATAGTGATAACTGCTATGAACAAAACAATATTATGAAGGTATCACAAGGAATGGGGCAAAACACATCAGAAAATATTAGAAAGTAAATATGTGTTTTCTGCAAGTTTTCTTCTCTTCCATTTCACTTGGAAGATACTGCTATTCATAAGAAATGTTAATGCATAAATGAAATAAAAGCTACTTATTTGACTCAGATTTAGGCCAAAAAACCTGGTTCATGCTTGTAAGATACTAAAAAAGCTAATTTTGTTCCAAATAAATACGGTAAAATTCTTAGAATTGTGGTAGATCATAACACTGTTTTAAAATATTTACCATCCCGCCCCATCTCCTCTTTGGGAAGGACATACTTTTCTCCTACGTTAAAGACAAGTGTGGCTATGTGATTTCTTTTGGCCAGTTAAAATATGTGAAGTGAAACAAGCCATTCCTAGGAGAAGGTTCTAAGAGCCAGCAGTACTTCCCCATGAAGTTTTCACCTATGCATCAAGGCTAAGCATCACTAGATAGATCCAAACTACACTGGGTCTTGATCAAAGTGTAGAGATAATGTTAAGTATAGCAAAAGCCATCCCAAGACAGGGACATAGCATGAGCAAGAAACTCTTATTGTTCCAAGCCACTACTATTCTGGGGTTGATATTACTTCAGCACAGCCCAGCCTATCTTGACGAATACAAGAACACGGTGATAATTCATTAAACTATGTCCTCAAAATTTGTGCACTTCTTTGTAGATATCAGTGAAAAGTTCATTTACTTCTCATTAAAAGAATAAACTGTCAAAAGTATCTAAGACTTCAACATTCCTCATGAATGTGCTGAGAGTTTCAAAAACCATGAATAAGGAGGCATAGTATAAAGCCCTTAATCTAAATATAAAAAAGAAAATAACTGTCATTTAAGTTGTAGGAGCCTAGTAAAGAAAGTGCAAACTGGTTAAGTAAAAGACAATTTTGTTCTACTGAGTACATTATTGGGTCTGGACATATAAAGGTGGTCCTAGAGCTGAGTAGGAAGTAAAGAATGGCAAAATATAAATCACTCTATGTTACAGAAAGAAGAGTGTAGAATTCCAGACAGCCATGTAAGAAATAGGGGATAGCCGGGCTCGGTGGCTCAGCCTGTAATCCCGCGCCTTGGGAGGCTGAGGTGAGTGGATTGCCTGAGCCCGCGGGTTCGAGACCCGCCTGGGCAGGCGAAACCTCATCTCTACAATAAATCAAAAAAATTAGCCGGGCG
>CAUYQG010242795.1:0-12843 GCA_963574415.1 Tarsius wallacei
AGAAGACAGGTGTGATCAGGAGCCAGCAGAACCAAGGTGGGGGATTATGAGACGAAACCAAACATCCAGCTGGGCACACGCATGACTAGAGGCACAGCCAGGCCCACAGGAAAGGAAGAGACCAGAGAAAGGGATTTCCTCAGGAAGGAAAGGTCACGAGGGGACAGAGGAAGGGAAAGAACTAGAAAGGGTGTGCTCCGAGAAGAGTGGCTCCAAGCGCTTCTAGACCCTCAGGCAGACGTCAGGGTTCTTGCGGCCTGGGCACTTCCTTCCGGCTGGAGTTTGCCGTGGGACTCTAACGAGAGGAAAAGCCACACGTGTTGGCATGCGTGCAAACAGCAAGCTAAATTTCAAAGCACACTCAGCTTCATATTCCTTACCTGTAACTGGCACAGGAATCTCAATATATGTTTGGGCTTTTGCTCATTGGGTTAATAATTTTTATATAGTGACAAAAAGAGCACAGATTTCTTGCAGACAGTTTGCAGCATGCCGGAAAAAAGCAAAGAAGAAAACGTGAATCTCCAACAATCCACCATCTCAGAAATGCTTGTATGTGTTCTCTAGTTAACAAAAGGTAATACAATATAAGCTGTTTTGTAAGTTTTCAATTTCTACTTCAGAGTGCAATGGCACTGAATCCATGCTTTGTACATTTGTGAGAAATATTTCTAAGAATGTAATATTTGTGGAGGCAAAGATATCACCACCACCACCAGATCACACGCAAAACATATGAAAGAGCAAAATGTTGGTTTGTGCTGTGTGTAATCACTTCCCACACTGCGGCGTTAACATGTAGCTCACGCTGCAAACACTTTAAAGTATGTGACAGTCAGTGTCTCAGCAGGACACAGATTGCACACTCAGATGAGAACCATTCCAGGAGGGCCTGGTAAGCGGTGTAGGGAAACTGCCAGTACCCGGGAGGTAGCAACAGCAGAGATGCAATCACCCCTAGACCTAAAGAACAGAGGAGAGGTAGCAGTCACCAGATGTGGATGTAAGAGTCCTGTGTAGATGGCCACCTTGGCAGGAGCCCTCCTCCCAGTCGAGGAAGACAGCTAGCCCAAGGCAACCTTGGTGGAAGAGAGCCCCGAGAAAATACTCACCAACCTTCTATTCTCTGCCTTTGACATCCTGCCAGTGTTTCCACCCACCCTTGCTGAACCCACCCAGAAATCAGAGGTCAAGGAAGTCTTTCCACGTGGTCCAAACAGGACCGAGCTCTGTGGTGGACAGCAAGGAGGAGGGAAGTTTGAGTGGAAGCCATCAGACACCAGCGTCCACTTCTCTTGCATATTCTGGGTAGGAGAAGATGTCTGTTTTTCATTCTCCTAATTATTCATTTATTCAACAAAGATATCCACACCATATCTGTGCTCGCAAAAAAATAGGAAGATAACCTGAATAGCCAGCGACAGGGGATTGTGAAACAAATTTTGGTATAGCAAAAGACAAGGTTCTTTGCAGTAAAACCATGTATGATCCATGTAACCGTTTAAGTTCTCTTTTTTCATTTTAATATGCTGACATTTGGAAGGAATGAAGAAACGTAAGGAATTGAACCATCAGTCGAATAGCAGAAAATATTTTATTCAAACAAGTGTGTGGGTAATTGTCTAAGTGCCTGGGCTAATACCTCTTCTACCTCCTGTGTTTGAAAAACCAAAAAATTCTCTGCAGTTTGATCAGAGTTCTGGTTTAATTCTGACGTTCTCCTTTCTTTCCTAGCAGTCAACACACAAATTTTTATATCAAAGAAGTTTTAGTACAGGCCTTAAGAAACAATTAGTCAAACCAGACATAGGCTTAAGCCTATGTTACAAAATAAAGATAAAACCCAACTTGCCCTGTTTCCATCGACTCTATCTGGCTACTTATTGTCTTTCCTCTTACTTTATACATTTTATCAAGCTTTCCTTGCAGTCAACAGCTGACATAAAGTGTCAAATCATTAGCCAAGTCTTACTACAATAACAGAGTGTATAAGGCACACATGAAACAATATCCCCGAAGCTGCACAAATGAGAATAACATTGACCCCACTTAACCAGGTCACTTCTCAGCGAGAACAAAAGATATAACCCTTGAGTCTAGGTCAGAATGACCTTGACAAGTCCCTCAGCAAAAAAGACTTCCAACTCTTTTTTTGTATCCACCTGAACTTAATCAGCCATGTTACTTTTCTAACTAGAAGCACTTTCTGGAAAGGCCACAAACAAACTCTTTATCCAGATCATGAGACTTTTTAGTTGTTGCATTTTATGTTGCAAAAGGGAAGATGAAAGCCTTCTCCTGTTGGATTAAGAATAACATTCCGCTATGACAAAGTGTATCAGTATGTTTGGACTGACACAAATGTCCTTCCTCTATGTTAACACATTTTATTTAGGGTCATATAAATGACCCTCACTTTGCAATAAAAGTAAATATGATATTCACTATTGTTGGCAATCTCAGAAAAATTGGCATTTGCTCTTTATGGTATATATTCAATACTCCTTCAACTGGCAAAGGGTTTTATTCTCCCAAGAGGAGAGAGGAGTAGAATCTTCCTAGGAAAATAGTGTGTTTATTGTGGTAGGTGTTTTTGTTTTCTTCACCTGGTAAAACGATGTGACAAATTTCCTTCTGCAAGCAACAATGGACATTATTTATACAAAACCCCAGGTAACTGTGATTGTAAATCATCCCTTCTTAAATATTAAGGTGCTATTTGTGGGTTATTCAAAAAGCGAGTTTACAGAGATATTTGTAAGCAGCCGAATGCATTACAAGGCAAGAAATCATCCTAAGTATTTAAATGATGAAATGATACTTTTCAACATTATCACCTAACCCATTCAAGTATTGCTCTTAGTGTGGGACAAGCTTTTTGCCAGTGGTTAAATAAAATGATGGCTACTTAGGACGCACTCACAGGCTGCTGGTGACGTAGCATCAGAGCCACCTGAAAACTTTGTCTCCTGTTTTGCTACCCTTGTATAGCTTCCTAAAAAGTCCAATAAACTGTCAATGAGCTTAACTCTTAGCTAGTATTTTTTATGGCACACACAGTTTGTCCATAGATGTGGGGGACTGGGGACCGTGTGTTTGGGACTGTGGCCATTTCAAACTGAGAATTCGCCAGCTCACAAACAGTCACGCAGCTGATCCACTCTGCAATGTTGTCACACACGCCTAACAAAATATTGTGCTACCAGCCCCGCCGTCATATCCTACACTGGCAATTAACCTTGCCGAGTTATTTTAAATAAGCCTCATGCGTATGTCATAAGGCAAATGACAAATTAAATGTTCAGATATGATTACAGAAGCTATTTTCCTTTTGGATTTAATTTTATTTTTCAGCCAGAGCTGCTGTTAAGTAGCATTTTCTAGAACAGGATGCTGAAAAGAACTTTAAAGACTCCATACTCTCTTCGTGTTTTTGTTTTCTTTGCTTTGGGTGAGGCCGGGAGCAACCATAAAATTCACCCAAGGTCACACTGCCAGTCTGCGATGCTTCTAAGCAGAAGTAGGTTCTCCTGACCTTGAGGCGAATGCTCTGCACCTTGGCCTTGGTCATAGTGGGTTAAGCATGTGGCCCGACCCAAGGAGAGGAAGGAAGCATTTGGCCTCATGGATTAAAAGCAACCATATGTATTTGCCTCTGAAAAATGTCCAAGATTTATTTGAGGTCTGCTTATGCGTGAGAACATGTGATACTTGGTTCTTTGTTTCTGTGATAGATCACTCAGTATTATAGACTCTGAGTCCATCCAAGTTGCTGTGAAGCCATAAAGGACAAAATTACGAACTTTGCCTTTTTCTTTTTCTTTTTTTTTTTTTTTTGCTTCCATTTTTGCCTAGACCTTGTCTAGAAATGCTCCCAATTGTCCAATCTCCCTAAAAGCTCCAACATTCTTTTCATCTTAACAATTTTTCTTTGACTTGGTCCATGCTCTTCAATACCACCCCTCATGCTGCCTTGGTCACTTTTTCTCCTTTCCACTGGGACGAGGTGGCAAAAAAAAAATTAATTGTTTACCCTTGGACAAAGACACATGAAGATATGTATCAGGCAGCAAGTGATGGAACACGTGGTGTTTCCAGTCAAGGAGCTGAGCACACACAGTATGATATCACGTTCACATACAGGGCCCTACAAACTCATTCTAGAAAAAGTGCTCCATACCTCATTGCTGAATATCACTACAGTTGCCTTCAGACTATTCCCCTTGGGCAGCTATGCACCAACACCAGCACCCAGTCTACCCGTCAACGCAGTTCTGGAACTCTTTGTCCAGAATGGCCGTCAGAGTTGTCATTGTATTGCCCTTGATGTCCTAAATGTCATCAAATGTCTTCCTTTCAATATTTCCGTTGTCTTAAGTCAAGGAAAAAGTCATCGGAGGCTGGATCAGGTGAGTAGGGAGGGTGTTCCAATACAGTTATTTGTACAGCACTGCCAACATAAGTGCATGGTGGCAAGGTCGCACGCTTAATTATCAGACCTCAACAAATAACGACAGCTCTGTTGGTCATTCCTGAAAAAGAGTTTCAAAATTGCTATGATGGATGGACTTCGAAGGTGACCATGGCAATGTGGTATGTAACCCTTTTCCTAGGTCGTTTGCAAACCTAATTGTCGGACCTCATATGTGTGCAGGGGATATTAAAATGAAAGTAAACTGGAAAGATGGAGACTGGTTTCCATTAAGCTTGCTACTTATTAATTTTTAGAATCTAGAATTATAATAATCAGGGTTAACAAGTCTACCTAGACCATCCACCCTTGGACCCTAATATGTCCATGCCACAGTTAATGTAATTGTGGCAAGAATGATTAAATACCACCCAGATATTCATGTAACCACTGTCTTTAGCTATCATTCTCATCCTCAAGTTCTGAAAATTAGAAACTCAGTCCTAAGGTACAGATCATTAGTGATAGAATGAACTTAAACTTTCTCTATTCCAATCTCAAACAGCAACTTAACCTGATCCTGAAATGCACTTAAAATGCAAATAATAATAATAATAATAAAAACAATAAGCATGTAGTTTACATGCTGTTATGTGTTACAACATAAAGGAAACAGAGAGAGAGAGATTCAAAAATTGGAGGGACTTTCACAGCGACTGGGAGATTCTAAATCTCTCTCCCCTGTAACGTTATTTGGGGCCCAGCACTTTGTGAAAATGTCCCAGGCAGTTGCTCAAGGCACAACAGGGTTGTACAACCTAGATGGCCTGGTTCCCTCCCTCCTGCACTACTCAGCTAATTGTGGATGAACATGAATGTTTACTAACCATCAAATTCACTTTTTCTCCTGACCACTGTTGGCCACAAATAAGCAGAAGGATAGAAAGGGCTCTCTTAAAAGAAGCAGAGAGAATAATTCCGTTTCCTTCCTTTATCACTCCTGAAGTGGGACGGTAGCTTCCTGATCTCTTGACTTTGCTTTTACAAGGTCTAAGAACGTTTGGTTCCATACCCACCTACACACATGCACAAACACCCTCACGTTCCCTCAAATGAGAGCACTGGAAGGAAGGTCTTTTATGTGTCATTTCCACCTTGTTCTGTGATGTTGATGGTTTATAATTCACATCTGTGTAGCCAGGAGGAGCATGAGGGTGACAGTCTGGTAGGCAGAGCTGTCATTGTCTCACCCGTACACCCTCAAGCATTTATGTATACACGGGGAAGACTGCTCACTGCAAAATACCTGAGACTCTCTGCCTGGGGATTCTTTTCTGGACATGGGACAATAACTCCACCCATTTTCAAATCAAGCCAGAAGTACCAGAAAGTAACACCCCCGGAAGCAGCTCTCCACCGATCACAGATGGCACCTTAGAGGACAAACACTCCAGCTCCTCCACCCCCCAGCTGAGATAACTCTGAAGTACGGTCTAGGCAGTGACTGGTGCGCAATGTTCCCCAGCAGAACTGAGCTCCGATTGCCCTCAGGGGTAAACTTACCCAATAACTCAGTCATAATTAGCTTTCTTCCCTTCCCTGCTTCATGCCTTCACCAACCTACTGGTGTTTACTGGGATCGACTTCCCAATAAATGACTTGCGCTGGGATCCTTGTCTCAGAGCTGGCTTCTAGAAGAACACAGAGAGGAATCAGCACATTGGTTAAAATACAGGCTCTGAGCTCATTTTCAAGGTTGACTCCACCGTATGCTGAGTGTACAACCATGAGCAAATTCTCCGAGCTTCAGTATCCTAATCTTCAAAATGACAGTAAGATTATTTAGAGGATTCTTTGAGGAAATATGGAGAAAGTGTTTATCACGGTAAATAGTACATAGTAAGTATTTAACGCATGTTGACTATTTGTGCTGGTGTCTATTGTTGCATAACAAATTAGCCCAAAACTTAATGGCTTAAAAGAGCCCTTCAGTTTTGCTCATGGCTTGTGGATTCCACAGTGGGGAGACTCTCTCTTAGAGTCTTCCATGAAGGCGTAATCAGAAAGAGGACGGGAGTCATGGCAAGGCTCAACATACACCCTGGACGGCTCATTCACAAGGCAGGCAGTTGATTCTGGGCTGTCGATCTGAACATCTCCTGGTGGCATTTTCCATGTCCTCTGGGCTTCTTATAGCACGGTGGCTCGATTCTCAGAAGGAGCAACCCCAGGGGGAAGGTTCCAGAAACCCAGGTGGAAACTGTCCACCTCTCCTCATTTGGTCTCAGAAGTCAGATAGCTCCACATCCACCACATTTGATTGATTACAAGCGATACTCGAAGGCTGGCCCAGATTCAAGGAGAGGATTACTGGACCTCAGCTCTTGAAGGAAGGAGTGTCCAAGAATTGTGGCCATTTTCATCTTCTAGTTTATGATTATTATTACCATTTATTGTGATCAACTTCTTCTAGTTGTTAAAGCTCATCAAATATTTGTTGAATTAATTATACCATTATAGATGCATCGCCCCACCGTCAATTCCACTCAATCAATTCCCCAGCCTCATCTGTTCCGCCCACAAGCCTTCCTGACACACACACAATGTCTTTGACTGTGTTCTAACGGTCCACCCCTTGTGATCTGTGCCTGCGTCATCTTATACCTGCACCCTTGTTGCAGCCTCTCACTCCCCTCCGGCCCTCTGCCCTCTCCTTTGTCCAATTCATCACACTCTCCAACCCCAGATTAACCTTCTCAGGGCTCAACTCCAGTCGGGTTTTAATTCTTCAGTGCTACCCCGTCGCCTACTCAATGAAAACCAAACTCCGCGGCTTGGAACTCAAAGATCATCCCACTTCTCAGCATTATCTCCAACTGTTCTCCTCCCTGAACGCTCTGTTTCAACAAACCAGACAACCCATGGCACTTCACGGTCACGGAACAATCTCACTCATCCATGTCTTTGCCCCTAAATATGTCACTTCACTTAGGCCTCATCAGAACTTGTAAAGTATACACCACTAACTACTTTTACAAGTGTTACCTTCTTTTTACATGAATTGTGTACTAATATCTCAAGCTCCTTTTACAGATGAACATTGTGAAGTTAAAAAAATTAAGAATGGTAATAATATGATAAAATGTTCATAGCATCTGTAACATTTTTTAAAATAAAGAATATTATAATAAATACTTACTTTAGAACAGATATTGTTCTGAGTGTTTTACATATATTAACTTGCTTAATCTTCGGGACAACCCCATGAAGCAGATATTAGTATTATCTCATTTTTCACCAAGTATCAACTTGAAGCTAGCTGATAGATTGAGCTGGTCAGTTCATCCTGCTGTCTCCTCACATCTACCCCAAGTATAGAAAACTATTGGATATACAATAGTGTATTTTAAATACAATAGCCCATCTTTTAAAAAGAAAAAGAAATCACCAAGGAGCCAGAAACAAAGAAGGACCTAAAATCCTACACTTTTTTTTTTTTTTTTTGAGTTGGAGTCTCACTCTGTCACCTAGACTGGAGTGCAGTGGCCGCTTCCGGCCACTGCAGCCTCGACCTGCTGGGCTCCGGCAATCCTTCCACTCAGCCTTCCAAGTAGCTGGAACTACAGGCACACGCTACCATGCCCGGCTAATTTTTGACTTATTGTAGAGATGAGGTCTCGCCAAGTTGCCCAGGCAGGTCTCGAACCCACGGGCTCAGGCAATCCACTCACCTCAGCTTCCCAAAGCGCTGGGATTATAGGCTGAGCCACCAAGCCCGGCTCAAATCCTACACTTTAAGTCAGTGTCCTCGCAAGCCCAGGGAATATCAGAACTTGTTTGGTGATAGGATGTGTAGCCTTGAACCCTTACAAGGTGAGGAATTGGAACTAAGAACTCTAAGAATGGTTTCTTTGGAGGGAAAAAAAAAGAGAGATCAAAAATTTTCATTTACTGACCCAATAAGAAGTTTGTCATCTACTCAGAGTTCTTGGTGCGAGGAATAATTTTCCAGAGGAATTACAGCCTCAAACCTGTGTTACATGCAGTTTCCAGGAATAAATTTAGATATCAAAAATAATGAAGAAATGTCCAAATAAACAATCAATGTAAATGTCCATGATGATGGTTTCAACCCTAAACTTCTGGGCCCCTGGCATAGAGGTCCCCTTGAATCTTTGATCAAATACTAAGTTGCACATGTGCAAGATGAAACTCCATGAGACTGGGAAAATAACAACTACTAGAAAAGGAACAATTCTGTACCCCCCTCAAAGAGGTCACATTTGGATTCCAACCAATGAGGATAGGCAGAATTAATTGAACATCTTAGGGATTCTGGAAAGATCCCAGAAGGTCCACCTTAGGAATAAGATTATTGTAGGCCTAGAAGAAAGGTTACTCTAAATCTTTACTCACCAAATTTTGGAACAAGATTGGAATGGATCAAGGTGACCTTCATGTAGATTGCCTTCCAAGGGAGGGGGTGTCTCAAGACTATAGAATTAAGATGACAAAATCCAAACACTCAAGAGTGTTGAATTGTCCAGCACACCATCAAAAATCACTAACCAAGTGAAGGAACAACATTTGACGTATCATCAGGAGAAAAACTGGACAATATGCAGGCTAACTTGAAAGAAATGAAATTTTCAGGGAGGGACTAAGTAGATAGTATAAATATGTTCAAGGATTTAAAGAAAAACATAAATAAAATGAAGGAACAAATGGAAAAATCTCAACAGAGAATTGGAAACTATACAAACAACCAGAGAGAAATGACTAATGTTTTCAAATAGGTCACATACTTCTTATCCACAATAATACGGGTCAAAAGATAATGAATAATAACTCCAAAGCACAGAAGGAAATAACTATCAACTTAGAATTTTATATGCAGATCAAGTATTACTAAAGCTTGAGTGTAAAATAAATACATTTTCAGAGAAGAAAAGAAAGTTTATTTCATGAAAAGATCTACTAAAAACCTCAAACCCTCACTATAACCACTGCTGAAGGATCTACGTCACCAAGAAAAAAAATTAAACTCAGAAGAAGCGGTGGAATACAGGAAAGAACAGAAACAAATAAATTAAACAACCGAAAGTGGTTAAGTATATATAAGCATTGGCTGTAAGAAGAACAACAAGCTGGGCTTGGTGGCTCAGCCTGTAATCCTGCCCTTTGGGAGGCTGAGGTGAGTGGATTACCTGAGCCCACGGGTTCAAGACCCGCCTGGGCAACTTGGCAAGACCTCATCTCTACAATAAATCAAAAAAAAATTAGCCAGGCATGGTAGCACGTGCCTGTAGTTCCAGCTACTTGGAAGGCTGAGGCGGAAGGATCGCCGGAGGCCAGCAGGTCGAGGCTGCGGTGACCGGGAGCGGCCACTGCACTCCAGTCTGGGTGACAGAGTAAGACTCCAACTCAAAAAAAAAAAAAGAACATTGTAGCAGTAACAGTCATAATAATAGTTCAATTGTGGAACTAAAATAAAGGAGGAGAATATTTTGGAAGATGAGAGTGTGATTTAGTTTGAAGGAATCTGAAATCCTTGTAAACTCATTGTTTGAAAGAAGCATAGAGATATTATTTTTAAACTTTTTTTTATTATAAAGATGTGGGACACAATTCAGGGTTAGGTATACAAACGTTGATTATGCAGGTACCCTTGTTGATGAGGTATGCCCCTCCCTCCCCAGCAGTTTCCCTCCACTGCCAATCCCGCTATTTTTAAACTTTGACAATATTTTCTCATTGAATTATAATATCTGGCTGGGTGCGGTGGCTCACACCTGTAATCCCAGCACTTTGGGAGGTATAACCTGAGCCCAAGGCTTCAGGACCAACCTGGGCAACTTGGCAAGACCACATCTCTACAATAAATACAAAAATTAGCCAGCCATGGTAGCACACTCCTGTAGTTCCAGCTACTTGGAAGGCTGAGACAGAAGGATCACCGGAGCCCAGTAGTTCATGGGTTCAGTAGCCATGATCATCCCACTGCACACTGGCCTGGGCAACAGAGTAAGACTCCAACTCAAAAAAAAAAAAAAAGTATAAAAGTTAAAGTATAAACTTTAACACTTTTTTCTAGTTTTGTTTTGCTTTTTAACAACTTCTTGTCCAACAGGTAGGCTTTAACCATTTAAAAGTCAGTTTTGAATCTTAAAAATAGACAAGTAAAATTTTAAGGGCATAAGGAAACCTGGTCTATTTAGGCAGCAAAGGTAGGGGGGAAGATACAAGTAGAACTGCGTCCACATATATAAGAAGTTTCAATAAATATAAACAAAAAAAGACAAATATTCTCATGATTTTTATGAGAGATATATCTAAAATATAATCAGACCTAAAGATTGCATGATGGTTGATTATGGATGTCAACTTGACTGGAGTAAGGGAGCCCAGATTGCTGGCAAAGTATTATTTATTCTCAACACTTTCATAGGCACTGAGCCCTTCTCTCTTCTGCTGAAAGGAAGACACGTGGTTTTGCTTGTGATTGTTAGGTTTGTGCTACACCAGGCCCATCTATGAGGGTATTTCCAGAAGACACTGGCATGTCCTTTCCTGGATGGAGTGGGGAAGACCCACCCTCCACATGGGCAGGCACCATCCAGCCAGCTGCGATCTGAATGGAACCAGAAGATGGAGAAAGGAGATATCCTGCCCTCTCTTCAGAGCCTGTGCAACCTTGTTCTCCTGCTCTTGGGTGTCAGAACTCCAAGTTCTCTGGCCTGTGGGCTCCAGAACTCACACAAGTGGCCTTTTAGCTCTCCGGTCCTTGGCCTCAGCCTGAGAATTACACTATTGGCTTCCTTGGTTCTGAGGCTCTTGGACTTGGACTGAGCCATGCTACTGGCTTTCCTGGTCTCCAGTTTGCAGATGACCTGTCGTGGGACTTCTCAGCCTCTGTAATCAAATGAGCCAATTCCCCTAACAAATCTCTTTCCAGCATCTCTCTGTACATCCCATCATGTCTGTCTCTCTTGAAACCCCTGACTAAAATAGGTTGCAAGTATTGAAGAAAGAAGCTATAGGGGAAAACACCAACCAAAATAAACTACTCTAACAATATTACTATGAGACAGGCTCTAAAACCTAGAGTGTTATTAGGTAGGAAGAGAATCATCACTCCATGTTAAAAAGAACCATTCATCCAGAAAGATAAGGCTATCCTGATTTGCAACATGCATAAGCAAACATGGAAAGCGTTCTAAGAAACTGACAAATCTTCACACATAGGGGAAGACTTTTTACACACTTCTTTCAGAAACTGAGGTCAGCCGGAGAAGTGAAGACGCTGGACAAGTGGATGCATGCACGGTGGAGTCAAGAAAGACTCGAGCCAGGCTGTCTAACTCAGCCCTGACTCCACTGCACTGATGCGCCCTGGCCCTCCCAAATCTAAACGTGTCTGTCACCTCGTGCACCCATTCCTCCCACCTCCTTCCATGGCCACGAGGCATCCTGCTGCCACTAACAACAGCGGTTGTGATAAGTGCTTTCAGATAAGTACTATTATTACTTCCAGTCTACAGATTACTCAAGCTCACACACCACGAAGACGGCTCTTCCCTCTGTTCATCCAAAGCCTTTGTCATGGCCTCCCTAGTAGCCGGTGTCTTTTTGTATCTTCTGTCTGGATAGAGTTGAAGTTCTTTTTTTTTTTAAGAGACAGGGTCTTGCTCTGTTTCTCAGGCTGGAGTGCCGCGGTGTGATCATAGTTCACTGCAGCCTTGAACTTCTGAGCTCACGCAATCCTCCCACCTCAGCCTCCTGAGCAGCTGGGACTACAGGTGCACACTGCCACATCCAGCTAATTTATTTTTATTTTTTGTAGAGGTGGGATCGTGCTATGTTGCCCAGGCTGGTCTCAAACCCCTGGCCTCAAGCAACCCTCCCACCTCAGCCCCCAAAGCACTGGGATTATAGATGTGAGCCACCGCACCTGGCCAGGTTGAAGATTTTTTTAGAGAACAGGACATTTGCCATGCAACTTCGTAATTCCCATGCCCAAGGGCCCGTTCCCCATTGCTTTGCAAGGTTCTTCACTCACAGTAGGCATCTAATAAATATATTTGAATGAATTATTGTTTTGTTACCTGTCATTTGCTTCAGTTTCCCAAGGAGAGGTACATGCAGCCAGGAAGTTGGCAAAAATGTATTCTGGCAAAGGAAGTAGATGTGGAAAGTATATCATCTTTATTCTTTTTTATTTTTTTGAGTTGGAGTCTCACTCTGTCGCCCAGACTGGAGTGCAGTGGCCGCTCCCGGCCACCGCAGCCTTGACCTGCTGGGCTCCGGCGATCCTTCCGCCTCAGCCTTCCAAGTAGCTGGAATTACAGGCGCGCGCTACCACGCCTGGCTAATTTTTGATTTATTGTAGAGATCAGGTCTCGCCAAGTTGCCCAGGCAGGTCTCGAACCTGC
>CAUYQG010242809.1:0-13199 GCA_963574415.1 Tarsius wallacei
CCTATATTCTCAGCTACTCAGGAAGCTGAGGCAGAAGGATCACCTGAGGTCAGCAGGTCAAGGCTGCGGTAGCCATGATCATGCCACCGTACTCCAGCCTGAGAGACAGAGAAAGACCCTGACTCAAAAAAAAAAAAAAAAGAAACGAGGTCTTGCTATGTTGCCTAGGCAGTCTTGAACTCCTGGCCTCAAGCAGTCATCCTGCCTCAGCCTCACAAAGTGCTGGGATTTATAGGTGTGAGCCACTGCGCTCAGCCAGCATGCTGTCTTTTATATTCAAGATAATTCACTGTAAAATTGGCTTTTCAAAAATTGTCTTTCATTGGAAAAAATATAAATAATTTACTTGCCTTGCTTCTGTCTGGCTAGTGACAGAGCATTTAGTTAAACGATCAGCATTAGCTATTGAGCTGACATATTTTATAACTGTCTAACTTTATTTACATAAATGCTTATCCTGCAGGCTTGAGGATATGGGCTTTGGTGAGAACTTAACACCTTTGCTTATTGGTATCAGAAGCTCAATTGTTCCCCTGCTCTTATTTTTTCTTCTTTATAAATTTAAATTTTATTATCTGAAAGATAATACATGTACATATTACAAAATTCAAAAAGTATAACAAGAGTTTAGTGACAACTTTCTTGTCTCTGACCCTCAGCCATCTTGTTCCCCTTGGAGGTGACCAGTGTTCTTTTTTTCTTTTATCCTTTCAGAGCTACTCTGTGCAAGTGTGTGTATATAGACATATGCATATATCCATTGTTCCTATTCTTTCCTAACACATATACGATAGCATATTCTACACACTAATGTGAATATTTTTTAAAATTTATTTTTCCACTTAATACATCTTGGAGACTGTTCTGTGTTAGCACATAAGGAACTTGTTTATCTCTTCTTTATAGCTGCATAGTAACCCATTGTGGCTGAACTATAATTTATTGACCAGTCCTTAGTGTTGGGCTTCCCTTCCTATATGTGCACCGGTGATTTTCATTGACAGCATTGCAGAAGTTCTGATAGTGTTCTGTCTCACCTCATTATCACTGAATTTTTACTGAAGTGCTTTTTTCTCATGTTGCAAATAATGATCCTTTGTGTAGAAACTGAGGAATGACCTACTGAATATTATCCGAGAAAAGAACTTGGCCCATCCTGTTATCCAGAACTTTTCCTATGAGACCTTCCAGCAGAAGATGCTGCGCTTCCTGGAGAGTCACCTGGACGACACAGAGCCCTACCTCCTTACGGTGGGCCTTGGCCTGTCTTCTTTTCCCATAACCGTTATGTGTCCTTGAGAATGTGCAGGGAACTCGAAATTAGAAGTAAAAAGAGTTAATGTTTGAAAAAGACATTGAATTATATGCACTGTCTTCTTTAATTAAATGGCTTGAAAATACAAAAGCAGAGATATTGGCAGAAGCAAGTGGACCACACCTAGTCTCCCTCACCTGCCATTTTTACCTCTTTTTCATATGATTCATCTGTTGTGGCTGAAGTAGAGCATTCATTTATAACCAATGGTGCTTACCCAAGGAGATGGAATGAGAACTAAGTTTGGAGGAAAAGTGGTTTGATAGATGTGACATGATAGGGTTGTTAACGCCAAAAAGGCATGGTGTATAGAAAGGTGTCACTAAGTGTATGGCAAGGTCAGAAGAGGCCAAATGAAGAATTTTTTTTAAGATTAGAAATACAGTTTGTTTTTAAAGTAAATTAGAAAAAGGGAGAGAAAAAAGGGGAGATTCACCTCCCCAAGGTAGGAGAGGGGGCCAAAGCTTAAGAAAACATGACCTGGCCATAGCTCAAAGAGCACATGGCCACACTATACCTTAGTAAGGCAATGGCAGTGGCAGTGACCTAGCAACGGCCTTGGAGACTTTTAAAAATTGGATGGATCAAAGATACAGCATAAAGAATGGAAGAACTAGCTGGGCTTGGTGGCTCAGCCTGTAATCTCGCACCTTGGGAGGCTGAGGTGAGTGGAGTGCCTGAGCCCGCGGGTTCGAGATCTGCCTGGGAAACTTGGTGAGACCTCATTTCTACAATAAATACAAAAATTAGCTGGGTGTGGTAGTGCACGCCTGTAATTCCAGCTACTTGGAAGGCTGAGGTGGAAGGATCGCCGGAGCCCAGCAGGTCGAGGCTGCAGTGGCCAGGAGCGGCCACCGCACTCCAGTCTGGGTGACAGAGTGAGACTCCAACTCAAAAAGAAAAAAAAGAATGGAAGAACTAAGGCTTAGGGCAGCATGGGGAAGAATTAGGACCCAGGCTGTCCTAGATGGTGGACTGTAATGAGGGAACAATGAGTGAGAGCAGTTTTGTTTTTTTCAAACCAGAATTTTGAGAATGTTAAAAATATCCTATCCCACAACAGTAGATCTGTCAGGCCCAGATTAGGATAATGTCAGTGATCCTAGCAGTCATTTGGCAAATCTCAAATGACTTATAGCAGGTAGTTTGGAATATTCAGGGATCAAGTGTCGGGATACTTGAGCCTAAGACCTTTCCTTTGAATTCCAGGTAACTGAAAAATATTCTGCCACTGTCTGTTGGATAGGACACACATGTTAGACATACATAACTGAAACAGTATGACACTAGACTGATTGGAAGTATGTAAAACTGAAGTCAGAGGGAGGCAGATGAACAGTTGGAGTTAGATCAAGATTAGCCTACTCAGGGCTCTGTGTGTAGTATAGGTAAAGATTTTCAAACAGCTGTTAATAAGGCAAAACAATTATTAAAAATTCTATACACAAACTTAAAGATATTAGTTATTCTAAATTTAAAAAAAAAAAGTTTGACTTTGTACATGATCCCCAAGGTATGCTTGAGTGTCAGAAACTGGATTAGGGCTAAGATTAAGATTAGATGGAGGTAGAGTAAAATGTTATTTGCTGTCCGAAAGATTAAAGAGTTCTTGCAATGTCAAGAGGGTTAGTACCACTCAAATTGAGTTCTCCTTTAATATAGGAAACTGTGAGCCATATTTGCAGATGTTACTGTGTTTTGAGAAGAGAAAGAAGAAATTTACGTGATCTTATAAGGTCCCCTATTTTATGTCCTCTCTGTTTTACACCTAGGCTGAATTTGTAAGTGAACTTGTTTGCATATTGAGTATGTTTGTGGTAAAAGAAGCTGAAAATTAATGAAATTCTATGGCTTTCTCATCCTGATGACTTCCTTTCCCAGATGGCCAAAAAGGCTTTGAGGTCTGAGTCTGCTGCCTCTAGTACAGTGAAGGAAGATAAACAGCCAGCACCAGAGCCTGTGGAAAAGCCACCAAGAGAACCTGCAAGGTGAGAAGATGCCTTTTTGTGATCTTGGGTGAAACTCTGAGGTGGTTGTTAGAAGCATAGTCTCCATCTTAGAGCAGGATCAGCTCCTCTTGAAGATCTGACAGCTGCTAACCTGTTACTAAGTTACTTGTACTGTGGGATGAGATAGCACACCCTGGGAAAATGAGAAAACTGAAGACAAGATGTCTGGGATCCCTGACAGAACTTCCTGATTGGCTATTCACCATTTCTCTCTCCTTGCCTTGCCCATATCTACTCAGTACTTCCTTGTGGAAACTTAATCTCTTCATACATACAGGGGCTGGGTACGGTGGCTCAGTCTGTAATCCCAGTACTTTGAGAGACCAAGGAGAGCCCAGGGGTTTGTGACCAGCCTGGGCAACTTGGTGAAACCTCATCTCTACAGTAAATCACAAAAACTAGCCAGTTGTGGTGGCGTGTGTCTGTAATTCCAGCTACTTGGAAGGCTGAGGCGGAAGGATCGCCTAAGCCCAGCAGGTCAAGGCTGTGGGGTGGCCGTGAGCGTGCCACTGCACTCCAGCCTGTGCAACAAGAGTGAGACTCCAACTCAAAAAAAAGAAATCACATACAAGAAGCAGTGTTCAGATCTGTGAGCCAAATCCCAAGACCTGCTGTTAAAGCAGGGGTCACAAGCTTCGATGCCTTTGAGGGCCTGGTAAGAAATGTCAAGGAACAAGATGGGTCTGGGATAAGATAGTCGAGAGCATAGGGCTGTAATCCAGAGAGGGCATGCTTTTCAGCTTCTGTGATTGTTGCTCCATGGGAATGTCCAAGGATGCTCAAACCTCAGTTGCTTAAATTTTAGTGTGACATATTCAAGTTTTTTTGTGTGTGTGTGAGATTTCTCCAATTTTGGATATTGGCAGTTAGTCCGTTGCAGGGGAAAATTCACATGGGTTAGGCAACAAGACATAACCAGTCTGTTACTTCTGTCACATGAGGGGTTGGACTGGGCAGCTGGAAGAAGATTCTAGGTTTCAATTGAGGTTGCTGGATCATCAGTTGGTTGCCCAGGTAGACTTGTAGTTGTTAGACACTATTCAGAGTTCTTATGTAATGGAAAGTATCACTTTAGTTCACACAAACTGGAAGAGTTAGCATTGAGTCTGAAGAGGTCTCTGGAGGGAGTACCATTGGCCATCATTTCTTTAATAAAGGCTCTCTTGCTTGAAGTTTAAAATCCATGATACAACTTACATATCATATTAAAGCCTCTATTTATACTCATTACGAATAGAGGGTTTCTAAATAAAGGTTGTATCAAGCCAGTCTCTCTCTTTATTTTATTTTATTTTTTTTTGAGTTGGTGTCTCATTCTGTTGCCCAGGCTGGAATGCAGTGGCACAGTTACGGCTCACTGCAGCCTTGACCTCCTGGGCTTAGGCGATCCTTCTCCTCAGCCTCTTGAGTAGCTGGTACTGCAGACGCATGCCACCACGCCTGGCTCATTTTAAAAACTTTTTTTAGAGACAAGATCTCACTACATTGCCTGGGCTGGTTTCAAACTCCTGGGATCAGGCAGTCTTCCTTGGCCTCCCCAAGTACTGGAATTATAGGCATGAGCCACTGTACCCAGCCTTCTCTTTTTTTTTTAACTGGAGAGTCCTCAACTTGAGGAACCTTCTGTCTAATTTGAAGCTACAGTCCTCAAAGTTGTAACTATTTGGATGAGCATCACCAGTAGTGAAACTTATCTTTGTATGTTTGCTTTATTTGCAGGCAGCTACGGAATACTCCAACCACTATTGGAATGAGGACTCTGAAGGCAGCTTTCAAGACTCTATCTGGTACACAGGATTCTGAGGCAGCCTTTGCAAAACTGGACCAGAAAGATCTGGTACTTCCTAATCAAGTGCCCCCACCATCACCAGCCCTCAAAAACAAGAGACCGAAAAAAGATGAAAACGAAAGTTCAGCCCCTGCTGAGGGTGAGGGCACCTCGGAACTGCAGCCCAAGAACAAGCGCATGACAATAAGCAGATTGGTTTTAGAGGAGGACAGCCAGAATACTGAGCCAAGCGCAGGCCTCAGCTCCTCCCAGGAGGTCATTCCAGCGTCACCATGCAAGCCCACCGTTCTCAACCAACCCCTCCCTGGGGAGAAGAATCCCAAGTATGAAGACCTTCTTTGTAGAAATTTTGGGGCTGGTTGGTGGTCCTGGTTGGGCCTGGGATTTCTTCCATGAATGAAGTAACTTTCAGCTAAGTTATTCACCACCAAGTCTTGCTCAGACTGCTAGAATGTGACTCAGGATGGGCTTCCAACCCTTGCACTAGGGTGTGAGTGAGGATGGAAAGGTTTCAGAGCCTCCTGCTCATCGCTGCTTTCATTCTTAGCAAACATCTGAGTGCCTTGACTACTAAATATTAGTCTTGTTAAGAGAAACTTGTTTGAATTAGGCCGCGTTATACTTTGATCTTTAAAAGAGACTGATGAATATAGTTTTTCACCTTTTATGAGCATTTGAGACTTGGCACATTCAGTAAATATTTACTGATCTCCCATATTCTGCTAGGTACTGTGGGGCCGTGGCTAGAATACGTTTATTGTACCCCTCCCTACATCATGACTCCCATCCTGGCTTTTGAGTTTTGCTACCCTTTTGCCCTGTGTGGATCCTCTCTCCAGGCAGACTCTCTCTGGAACACGCTGTGTTTGTTTCTACTACTGTACTTTTGCTTCCTCTCATTCCCCACAGTGGACTATCATCCCTCCATCATTACTTGTCCAAATCCCATTCGTCCTTCAAAGGGAAGAGAAGCTGTTAACTGATGAAGTGCTTTCTGGGGGCAAAGCACTTTAATGTGTTATCTTATGAATTTCTACAGTCCTCACTCTGTGAGGTGATATTCGCCCCATTACATAGATGAGGAAGGCTCAGAAAAGTTGATAGCTCACCGAAGTCACACTGCTGAAAGTGGCCAAGTTGGGCTTTGGGATTTTTAGTCCAAGTCAGTCTTGACACAGAAGCCTATGGCTTGTTTACAGTGTACACCAAACTGCCTCTCTTAAAATTCTACCTCCTCCGTGGACTCTTCCCTGGTCACCCTGCTATAAGTGATCCACCTTGCTGATCTCCCAAGGCTGTCTCTACCACTGCTCAATGTTGTATTGTTTGGGGACCTTGCTCTGGCATGCATTTGGATGCCCCCAAGGGCTGTAGCATCTGATAAGTGATTTATCGTCAGGTACAAATTGGCACTGTGTGCACCACTACTACATTTGTGAGTCATTGGCTGGCAAATGGGCATAGCTGATGGGCAAGCAGATAAAGCTCCACACACATTATTCTCATTTGATACATGGTCTGGTTGACTCCTCGGCAATCCTATGAAATGTAGGTATTGCTCCCATGAACAGATGAGGAAGCTGGAGGGTGCAGGATTATCGTGGTTGTGTAAATGGGAAGATTTGTGAAGGTTTTGGACATACCCACTTCTCATGTGTCAAGGGTATGAAATATGATAGGTACTCTCAAGCAGGGGTTGGCAAACTATGGCCCTTGAGCCAAATTCACCTGCTGCCTGTTTTATAAATAAAGTTTTATTGGAACACAGTCACACCCATCATTTATGTATTGTCTAGGGCTGCTTTCGGTTTAATGATGAGTTGAGTAGTCATGACAGAGACTGAAAGGCTTGCAAAGCTGAACATACTATCTGGCCCTTTACAGAAGAAAGGGGTTCAGTGATCCCTTTTCTAAAGGAAGTATGTGTGAGGTGCCCGGGGAGCTCTGGGAAGAGAGCTGAGTTGCTCAGCAAAGTTTTAGGTGGCACAAACCTTGCAGAGGAGCAAACATTGAGCTGGCCTTGAAGGATGAGTAGGAGGTCATCACGCACTGGTGGGAGTGGGAGGTGGTTCTCGGTAGTGGGAAATCCTTATATACGGGCATAAGAAAGCCTGGTATGCTCTGAAAAGTTACATGCAGTCTATGGTAGGAAGATACAGTACAGGAGAGAATGAAGGGAGAAGAGTCTGGATGGGTAGATGGGCCAGATCTAGAGTTTCTGTTGAGTGTATCAGGCAGAGGTTCTCAAACTTGGCTTCATGACACAGTTACCTGTGGACTGTTCAAAAATACATATTCCCAGACTCCTGACTGCTGAATTGGAAGAGGCAAATGCTCTGTAATCTGCTTTTCTGACTATGCTCCAGATAATTCTAATGCAACTAATCAGAAGGCCTGATGAGATGCCACCGAGGGAAGCAAAGGAGGGAGGGAGGCTGGAGACTGCTGGGGGTAGGGGGTGGGGTGTGGAATCAGGAGGAGGAGAAGGCAGGGTCGGGAGTATCACCTGGAGGGCAGGATCACCAAGCCTAGGTATTTAGATTTCCCACAGCACCTTGCACAGAGCAGACGCTGTATACGTTTTTTTGGGTTTTTTTTTGAGTTGGAGTCTCACTCTGTCACCCAGACTGGAGTACAGTGGCTGCTCCCGGCCACCACAGCCTTGACGCTGTATAAGTATTTATTAAGCAAATAAGGATGCTTTTTTCTTACATTGTAATGACACCTAAAACTTCTGTAAAAGGCCAGCAAAGGGTTAACATTTTAGGCATGGTAGGCCACATAAGTTCTCTGTCACATGTTCTTTTGTTGTTGCTTTCTTACCTTTAAAAATGTAAAAACCATTCTTAGCCTCAGCTTCCTGGTACAGAAATTGGCAGCCAAGAACTATAGTTTGCCAATCCCCGCGAGACCATTGCTCTTCAGGTTCTCACTTCACCAGTGAAGAGCACAAGGACCAGGAAGTAGCCTGACATGCCCAGGACCACTGGGCATGGAGGAGGACCCAGATCTCAGCTCCATCTGTGAGAATTAGGAGAAGCAGCGAACACACCATCGGATAGATCTCATAGATCCATAGCATAACTACAGAAATACTTGTAACAAAGCTGAGAGTTCAGAGAAGGGAGAGGTTACTAAAGTGACCTGTGAAGACTTTGCAGGAAGAGAGAACAGCTATTCAGGGAAAATGACACCAGCTGAGATTTGGTTCAGTTTTCTCCCAGCACTGGGATAAGCAGATAGAAAACTTAAGCTGTAAGCTCATCTGATTTTTACTTATAAATAGTAATTAACGCAGTAATATCCTGAGAAGGAAAAGCCTCATGTACATTTTTTTTCCATTTTTTCTCAAACAGATTATTTTCAAATAACATTTTGGGAGATATGTTCCAACTTAAAAACGAGGGAGGCCAGACACTTTGGCTCACGCCTGTACTCCCAGTACTATGGGAGGCAGAGGTGAGGATTGCCTGAGCAAGGGGTAATTTCATGAAAAACTTAAGGAACTAAAGGAATTTTTTTCAATTCCGTGTGCTTAGTATTTGCAAAATACCCAGACAGCATTAAAATTATGTTTCTTTTTCATGGGGGTAGGGGAGGAAGGAGACAGGTTTGTCTCTACTGTCTTGGTTAACTTTTGCAGGTCATTTTGGTCCATATAAATTTGTCAAAACTCTTAATTCAGACACTATGTGTTTGTTTTATAAAAGATGTTATCATTCTAAGGTTAGATTTTAAAAAAGAAGAAGATTTGTACTGTCTCTGTTCCGGGGCAGTTAGGTAAACACAGTTAAAGTTGGTTAGAAGAGACTATAATTTTCATTCAATAACTTAGGTTTTAGATTATTTTTAGCTTTAGTACATTTTTTGGTTACACCCAAATACTTAATGTTTCATGTTCACAGGAAGAATTATTGTTTATTACTCTAATCTTTGATGTCCTTTGTGACTTTGATCATCCTATTAGTAGTTTAGCTAATATATCCAGCTCATGTTAGGTATTTGGGACAGAGGGCGATATGACCCTTCCTTGAGAAGCTCCTCGTTAGGGGCAGGCTGTGAAATGACTGTTGATACGCTGGAGACAACGTGCTGCAGGGCAGAGGAATGGGGCTTTCTGATATGTTGGGGTTGGTAGAGGAGGTTCATGGAGAACGATGGCCTTGACAGATGGCTGGGATTTCACTTGGCAGGGAAGGGACACTAAAGCAGAGGGAACAGAATATGGAGAGGCAAGAAAAGGCAGAACTTATATGAGGAAGAAGCAGACAGGTGGCTGTTTGTGCAGGTGTGTGTTTGGCACAGCAGCTGGTAGAAACTGACTGGGCCCAAGCTACCTGCACAGGCATTTAAGCTCCATTGTTCAGGCAACAAGAAGCCATCAGGGAGCAGAAGAGGGAGGTGGAAATTTTAGTATGATTGTCCTGGTGTCTTTAAAAGGGGAGAGGCTAATGGCAGAGACTCCAATTGAGGATAGTATAATACTGGTGAAAGGCACAGCAGGCTTGAACTAGGGAGACTAGGGAGGGAAAGGAGACCAGGCCAGACATAGAGGAGTGTGCAGATTCTAGGTTAGAAGAATACCAAGACTTTTAAAAGAATCAAAACCACTAGGCATGGTGGCTTATGCTTGTAATCCCAGCTCTTTGGGAGACTGAGGTGAGAGGATTGCCTCAACCGAGGGGTTCGAGACTAGCCTGGGCAACATGGTGACACCTCATCTCTTTAATAAATCAAAAAATTAGTCAGGCATGGTGGCACATGCCTGTAGTCCAGCTACTTGAAAGGCTGAGGCAGAAGGATCATGTGAGCCCAGAGGTTGAGGGTGCAGTGGCCATGAGTGTGCCACTGCACTCTAGCCTGGGCAATAGTGAGACTTTTACTTAAAAAAAGAAGTATCAAAACCAAACAGGAAAATGAAGAGATTTTTGAGGGGTATGGTAACATACTCAGTGCTGAGTTTGAGGGATGGTTCTGCAGCTTGAGGGGTGTTGTGTGGGGATGCCTAGCCAGCCCAGGAGAAAGCATAGTGAATGTGGGAGTTGTGTGTAGATGACCCTCGAATGATGTCACAGCAGAACAGAGTGGAATCCAGGACTTTGAGTGAGCCCAGGGAGGAGTACCGGATGATTCACGATGAATTTGTTTTACACTTTGTCCTCTTGTTGCTCTCCCCTCAGAGTACCCAAAGGCAAGTGGAACAACTCTAACGGGGTTGAAGAAAAAGATACTTGGGTGGAAGAGGACGAGCTGTTTCAAGTTCAGGGTAAGCAGTAGATTCTCCTTGGCCTCTCCTTGATTTATGAGATATATGAAGTATGGATGCATGTTACTGTCATTAATATTCCAGAAACTGGGCCGGGCATGGAGGCTTATGCTTATAATCCCAACACTTTGGGAGGCAGAGGTGAGAGAATTGCCTGAGCCCATGGGTTTGAGACCAGCCTGGGCAACTTGGTGAGACCTCATCTCTACAATAAATCAAGAAAAATTATCCGACTGTGGTGGTACATGCCTGTAGTTCGAGCTACTTGGAAGACTGAGGTGAAAGGAGAACCTGAGTCTTGCAGGTCGAGGCTGCAGTGGCCGTGAGCATACCACTGCATTCCAGCCTGGGTGACAGAGTGGGACTCCAACTAAAAAAAAAAAAATTCCAGAAACTGCTTTTCTCCAAAGTAGAAAAAGTTTACTAAGTTCCTGACCTCATTTTGAGAAGTCAGTTTTATGTCCTTTCCCACTAAAAATGAAGAATGACACACTTTTTTTTTTTTTTTTAAAGTTGGAATCTCACTCTGTCACCCCAGGTTGGAGTGCAGTGGCACACTCACAGCCACCCCAGCATCGACCTTCTGGGCTCAGGCGATGCTTCCGCCTCAGCCTTCCAAGTAGCTGGAACTACAGGTGCTCACTACCACACCCGGCTAATTTTTTATTTATTGTAGAGATGAGGCCTTGCCAGTTGCCTGGGCTGGTTCGAACCCACAGGCTCAGGCAATCCACTCGCCTTGGCCTCCCAAAGTGCTGAAATTACAGGCTGAGCCTACAATAAATCAAAAAATTAGCTGGGCGTGGTGGCATGTACCTGTAGTTCCAGCTACTTGGAAGGCTGAGGCGGAAGGATGGCCTGAGCCCAGCAGGTTGAGGCTGGGGTGGCCGTGAGCGTGCCACTGCACTTCAGCATGGGTGACCACATGAGACTCCAGCTCAAAAAAACAAAACAAAACAAAACAAAACAAATATATATATATATGTATATGTATGCATGTGTGATAGGACTTGTTTTTTATTTTTTTGAGTTGGAGCTAAAAAAAATAAGTCCTATTATATATATATGTGTATGTGTGTATATATATATATATATATACTTTTTTATATATATATATATATATATATATATATATATATATACTTTTTTTTTTTTTTTTTGAGTTTGAGTCTCACTCTTGTCGCCCAGGCTCGAGTGCAGTGGCACACTCTTGGCCACTCCAAGTTGGTGAGGCCAACTTGGTCTCACCAAGTTGCCTAGGCTGGCCTCGAACCCCAGGGCTCAGGCAGTCCTCTCGCCTCAGCCTCCCAAAGTGGTGGGATTACAGACTGAGCCACCATGCCCAGCTAATTATTTTTATTTTTATTTTTATTTATTTATTTATTTATGTTGAGTCGCCCAGGCTGGAGTGTGGTGGCATGCTCACAGCCACTGCAGCTTTGACCTGCTGGTGTCAGGTGATCCTTCCACCTCAGCCTTCCAAGTAGCTGAAACTACAAGCATGCGCTACCATGCTTGGCTAATTTTTCTTTCTGATTTATTGTAGAGATGAAGTCTCACCAAGTTGCCCAGGCTGGTCTTAAACCCATGGGCCCTAGATATAATCCTCTCACCTCGGCCTCCCGAAGTGCTGGGATTATAGGAGTGAGCTACTGCACCCCGGCCTATTTTTATTTATTGTAGGGACAAGGTCTTGCCATGTTGCCCAGGCTGATCTTGAACTTCTGGGTTCAGGCAATCCTCTCACCTCTGTCTCTCAAAGTGCTGGGATTACATGCGTGAGTTACCATACCCAGCAGTCCTGTGATATTTAATTGTAGTTGGTGTTCTTCCTAAAATCCTTTCATTAGATATGGAAGTAGGGCTCATTCCATGCATTTCCTAAGTAAAAAGAAATCTCTTACCAGTTTTTATATAAAAATGTTTTTTCTAAGATAAGAAACTCTCCTTTTCCACAATTAATAACTTCATAGCATTTGTGTTAGAATCTCTCCCACCACATATTTTGCATTCTAATAGAAATATCTGAGTGCTAAATCTTAATATGAGGGGTTTGAAAGACTTTTGTAACATAGCAACAATAAATCTCTGCCAATCCCAGAAGTTTTGCCTTGAAAATTACCTTCATTGGTGAAAATGTAGTTGGCAAGATGAAGATCACATGGAAAATGAGGGAAATAACAGAAAAATGGTAAAACTGATGTTATTGATTTATTGATTGAGTTGGAGTCTTACTCTGTCGCCTTAGAGTGCAGTGGCACACTCAAGGCTACCCCAGCATTGACCTGCGGGGTTCCAACGATCCTTCCGCCTCAGCCTTCCAAGTGGCTGGAACTACAGGTCCACGCTACCATGCCCAGCTAATTTTTGATTTATTTGTAGAGACTTGTAGATCTCACCAAGTTGCCGGGGCCTGTCTCAAACCTGTGGGCTCAGGCAGTCCACTCACCTTGGCCTCCCAAAGCGTGTTAAATATTTAAAAACACCAGGATATAAAATTTCTAGAAAACATGCACTTCTAGTACAATCAAGATTTGTTAGCTTTAGGAATCTGCTTTATGTATAGATACTTCATAATTTATTTGTATATTATTTATTTATTTTTCAAGTTGGAGTCTCATTCTGTCACCCAGGCTGGAGTGCAGTGGCACGATCTTGGCCACTGCAACCTCAACCTGCTGGGCTTGGGTGATCCTTTCACTTCAGCCTTCCAAGTAGCTGGAGCCACAGGTCTGCTGGAGCCACAGGTCTGCACCACCACACCCAGCTAATTTTTTGATTTATTGTTGAGACGAGGTCTTGTGAATTTGCCCAGGCTGG
>CAUYQG010242810.1:0-20290 GCA_963574415.1 Tarsius wallacei
TATTTTTCCCACTATTGCAAGCAATTAGATCCCACACAAAAATTAAGTGAAAATTAGAAACTGTTGGCTTTATTGTATGCTGAGAGTATAGGCTGTCATATAGAAAATTAACTCCATTTATATTATAATCTCTTAAATCCTACTCATTTTACACCACCCATCTGAGTAAAGAATAAACATATACACACATTTGCATACACACTCATGCACACAAATGCACAGCAATTTTAAATGTAAAAGCTAAAACTATAAGGAAAATTTTCCAAGGTTTATTGAGGTCATAATTCTCTCTTGAGAAAAAGCTTCATTGCATTACTTTTTAAACCAAAGCTGCAAATAGGTCTTTTGTGATTTTAAAAAACAAAACAGCAAGTTAGAAAAATCAGACTTGTGTAAGCATTAACCTGGATGACAAACGCAGCTAGCTTCAGCTGCCATCTTGACAACCTCAGAGCCTTTTCTAACACATTCCCAAAGGTTCTGCTCCAGTGGTCAAATGGATTCACCAGTGATGGATGAAAGTAATTTGTATGCTTGACAATAAACTATTGATGTAAACATAGGACCCAACTGAAACAGTTCATGAATATAAAAATAGTATCATTTATACTACTTTTTGTAGTCTAAGAAAATCCCACATGTTTCACACCCTTACTACCTCAAACATCTTTGCAGTTGAAAGGAGACAAGCATTAAGAACTATATTTTAAGACACACACACACACACACACACACACACACACACACACGGAAAAAGACAGAACTAAATTGTCAAAATGAGCATAACAGGAGCTGGCACATGGTAGAACCTAAGAGTCTATCCTTCATCATCTAATGCTTAACATATGCCAGGCACTGTTCTAGGTGATGAAAAGCACCCTGCCTTTAAAGACCTCATGATCTATTCAGGAAGACAGATGATGGGCAACTATAATACGATTTGCCAAATATGTGACAAGAAGGGAAGCATTTCATTGGAATTAGAAGAGTCAAAGGAACATACTCTGAGGAGGTAACACCTGTGCTGAAATTTGAAATCTGGCCTCCACTAACAAAAAACTTAGAATAGTCACTTTCAGAAAACCATTCTAGTTTTTATATATGCAAAAACAGTCTCAAACACTGGCAACATAACAGTGGTCTTGATATCCTGGCTGAAGTCACAGACATCATGCCTGCTTCATTATACTGAATTCTTTGTACAAAGTGTGATGATACTTGGACTGGATTCTAACACACTCAGAATTTTCCATCCTGATCCTCTGGCCCCTCAGAGGTGGATATCTGAAAAAAAGCAAGTTTCTATTCTGAGGATATGGCATATGCATGCTGAAGACTCCTCTCTGGGTATTAAACTGTAATCTCTCTCCATTAAGTAATCAAATGGCTAAAGTTTCATTACAGCCAGCCAGCGGAAAAATCACTGAGTTGACACAAAGTGTGGTTTGGGTAACTCACCCATATTAGGCTCATTAACAACCACAAACATCTCTACAGGTTTCCTCTAACTCCAAAGGAACTGATCACAGCCGAATTTTTAATATATGTACTATAATTTATTTCTATTTCTTAGTTTAAAGTCATTACAGGAATGATGGGCTTATGCAAGATCTGTAAGAATTTTAATTTGATGTGTTAGATGAAGAAGGGTGAGGATGGGGGAATGTGAATTTTATATTTGGTTGTTCTTTGCATGTGAAATTAAGGCAACAGACTTCCCTCCATAGCAGTTTGTACAATTCTGTTTACTCCCATAACCCCACTGCAGGCCCTCAATGACCCTCATCTGGAGAATAGCAATGGATTTTTAACTGGTCACTGGCCTCCATGCCTCCTTCCACACACCCCCTTCTCCACCCACCACCAATCCTCCATGAAATCACCAGTGAGAAAGAGATCTGACATACCTCCCAATCTATAGGAAAAAGTCTAAATTCCCTGGCATGACAAATGAGACCTTCTGCAGCCATCCACGGCCTGCACGAACCTCTCCTCCAAGCTCTGTGGTGCTTTCCCACCTGCTGGGCACCATGATGTCCTGTCCCATCTTCTCTGCCTTTGAACATGCTGTTCCAGCTGCTGGATGGCCTTCCTCATTTTGTGCAATGAGGCAGAACCTCTCAATTCATCCATTTGAAGCAAAATTTAGTTCCAAGGTTTTTTCTGAAACCCCCAAGGGAACTCAGTTTTCCATGCGCGTGAAACTTCCAGGGCTACAGTGTGTCTATACTTTGGAACATTCTATGCAGAGTCTCTGTTTAGATGTTTTTCCTCCTTCATTTGGCTGGGACATTTGGATGCTAGGGTCTAGCCTTGGTCATCTGAGAAGCTGCCCAATGTGATGACAGCCATGTAATGTGTGCTTCTAGAACCAAGCCACCTGCTGCCTTGGTATTGAGAAGGGAGCAATGCTCAAGAGGGCTTCCAGGGAGGATTCAGTGTGACTCAGGGAGGCACAGTGTGTTGGGCAAGTCTGCTTAATACCAGGAACTCAGTGGCTTTAGGGTTTGTCTTTCATTCCTGGCCTGTGAGGTGTGTCTCCACCTCTCACATTTTTTTGTCAGGGTGACACTCAGCAAACACGAAAATGTTTTGCAATGAATTCTGCAGCTTGTCTTTAACTCAAGAGAATTTCCTCTGGAAAACAAACATCCTTTACAAAAATTGACAATCAGGATGTCATACTGGAATCTTCCACTTTCCACTACATTATTTTGTCAGTTACAGGTATTTAGCTTGAATGAGTACATCCATTTCTCTTTTGTTTCTGGGTAAAACTTAACAGCAGAGTTTTCTCCCCAAGGTAAAAAAATGAGTCTCGGTCTGAAGGTTGGGCTAGTCCCAATACTGAGGTCCTAAGTGGGTGGTAGAAATTATGTTCCATGGACTCAGAAACGCACTCTAATGGACAATGGTAGGCAGAGGTCAAATTCTGTGAAAAGCAGGGTCTTTACAGGTTCTATCTAATTTTCTCCTCACCACAACCCAGTAGGTGAGAATTAGTGTCTCTACTTTGTAGATGAAGAGAAAGACATCCATAGAGGTTAAGTTGCTTGCCCACGGAGGCCTGCTGTTTTCAGTGAAGGTTGGCCTCCCCACCCAGGGTCACCCACCAAACATCAAGGTCCAAGGTGAAAACACTTTCTACAGTGCAGTGTGAACAGTCCCTTACCCACTACTTCTCTCATCAGTATACCTGGAAATTCTGCCCGGGGGCCCCATATCTTCTGTCCTTTTTCTCTTTGACAAAGAATATTTCTCTCATTCTAACCATCTACACCTCCAGTTGGAAGTAATTTTTTAAAATTTTATTTCTCCTACATAACCATATCAAAATTTATATAATGAGGGGGTCTTTTTTTCTTTTAAGAAGGGATGAAGGAAGAAGTAAGGTCAGGTAGAAAAAAGTACATATTTTCTCCCCTATTCCTTCTTTCTAGAAACCAAGAATTATCAGGTTAGTTTATAATACACTCAGCTGAGGACATTGAAACTATCTCTCTCTCAGGGGTTAGTAAGCTTTAGGTTTTACAAGATGAACTTGATAGTGAGGCAGAGGAGGGTATGACTGTTGATATGCTATTGATGGCTGGGGAACTTACTTCCTAAGAGACTTCAGACAATGGAGAAAATAGTCCTACCACACTGTGAGGACCAGAGTTGATAAGTATAAAGCAAATGGAACAGGAACGTACCTGACGGCTATTTCTTTGAGGCACAGTCTGTGCATTTTACACTTCACTGGATAGTTATTTAATAGTTTAACCAGCTTATACTGAGAAATGTCCATTTGAGAAGGCCTCTTTTAGGGCAGTGGGAGAGGGATATAGAATTCAAAAGATGTTGGCTTTGTGTACTTGGGAATCACCTCTGGGTGGGAAAAGTAGACACATACACAAATAAGTGTAATTCAAGCAGCCTATAACAGAAGCTACCATAGAAGTGATAAGTACTATCACATTATTACTGTTTTATCAGGGAAATAATATTTCCCTTTAATTATGTACTTTCTTATAAAATCTGCTGTAACATTCAAATTGAATTTTCAAGACCAACATTCTATCCATGAGCACAAATCAATAATTTGACAAGGTAAGTCAATAGAAAACAAAACAGAAAACAGTACACATATCTAAACATATGCGTATCATTTTACTTTAGGAAACATTTATTGGTCACCTGTTAGAAGTCAGACCAGTGCTTGCTTTGGAGAAGCAAACCAGATAAGTCAGCCCTGACCTCAGTATGTGAAAATTTTCTGGAGACCAGAACTGTGGATATGTGTGCTATAATCTTTTAAAAATATGTGAGGACTGAAAACAAAAAATGTAAGAATGACTGTCTCAGTGAAGCTGTTTGTAAATCTGTATATTAGGTTTACATGAAGGGGGAAGCATTGAGCCCAAGCTGCCTAGGATAAAGTTCTAAGTGACTACTTACTAGTTATGTGACGTTAAGACTGTTACTTAATCTTTCTTTGCCTTAATTTTATCACTGAAAATGGGACAATAAGAACCCCTATATAAATGGCTGTTGGGATTCAATGAGATAAATTAATCTGTTGTAAAGGGTTCAGTATGATACATAGCAGAAAGTACTGATTTCTTTATAATTACTATTATTTTCCTTCTGACAATATTTAGAACATACAAACAATACATACAATGCAGATTAGAAGCTCTAATATTAAACTGAAATCTGTAATGTTGTGGCAACTTAGAAAGAGAAGGATGGACCTCCATCCAAATCCAGAAATTGGTTACAACATCGAGACTGATGATATCAAATTCCCCTATACGCAAACACACACACACACACACACACACACACACACACACACACACACACACAGTGCAAGAGGACATAGGGAGGTTTATTACTCACATAATGAGGCCTTCTGGGGACAGCAGGGAAGGCTTTCAAAGCAGGTTCAAAAATGGCTTGAGAATGCAAGGAAAGACGACTAGGCTGGGGGTTTTCATAACAATTGGGGAGTGAAATGAGGATGAGAATATCCTGGCATAAAGGAGGGAGTACCAGGGCTTCCTTATTACCTTACCCAGATGTGGGCAGAAGACTTAAGAGCTCTCAGCGACCAATCGTCAAGAAATGGAGTCAGACTCTTCTCTAAAGGTGTATATACAAACCTTCCAAAACAATCCATCTGCAACTCACTGCCCTTCTAGGACACGTTTCGTCTATTTTAATTTTCAGAAATCTATATCTACACTTAAACTTCATCTAATCCACAAAGGAAAGTAAATGTGTACATTTTTATGTAATGTCCTTTGGTTCATTTTTTGAAAACAAATAAATACTACTAACACTGAAGAAGACCAGGACAACCGACACTCTTTAAATGCATTTTCACTATGATTTGTAAAAACAAAAAACTCAGGGCAGGGATATCTCTGAGATGAAACGCTTCATCTATGGGTTTCCAGGGAGATTGTTTTTAACAGACCCCAAGAAAAGTTTCTGTTCCCATCCGCCATAGTCCATTGTATTACCTGATAATCTTGAAAGCAATATAACATTTAAGTAACTATATCACACTTGCTTTGAGTGAGGGTATTACCCCCTGTTGTGGTGGTGGTGTTGTTGCTGTTGCTTTTGTTGTGGTGACTGTTGAATATTCTCTGAGCACTTGCTAAGCACCACACCCTCTGTTAAAGACTCTACATGCATTATGCCATTTAATAACAATTCTATGAGGTAGATACTATTATTATCCCATTTTACAGTTGTGGAAAATAAAACAGATGGAGGCTAGCTGCCCATCTCATAACATCTTCTATATATATGAAACTAACCACATTTTGTTTTGTTTTGTTTTATCATCTTTCTGCCACACTTGAATTCATACATGCTAAGTTCTGTATGAGGTAATTAAAAACCCAAGATGAAATTATAACTCCAACCTTAAAATAATAAATCTGAAAAAAAAAAGGATTTATAGAGGAAAGGCCATTGTAAAAAGAAGGGGAAAAAACTCTTTAGCATTTCCTAGTTTATTATCATAACCAATTCTGAAACGACTGAAATCTATGGTATAAAAGATATTATGGTGAAGAATAAATTATGGCCTATTATAACCACATTGACTCCTCAAAAACAGAAATTTTTTATTTCTAAATATCCTTTCTCATTGGATGGAAAACATTTTCCACACTGCCCTTACAAAAGTAATTTCTGTAACAGACATGATATTGAAAGATATTCTCAAATGTCTCGGTATCACTCTTTATAGTTTTGAGCACCCATGGGATTACACACGAACCTATATAAATCATGATTACATTCTCCTCTTGTCAGCAAAATTTGCATTTTTCAAAGGTACAATAAGACCGAGTCCATCAATATGAATCAAATAACACAACTCACAGTTTCACTATAAACCAGACATTTTTCTGTATTTGTTAAAAATTCATAAACTAGAATAGGAGAAAATAATATATAATTAATTGGCAGTGGGAGTTTTTTAATATTTTACAAGTTTTATTAATTTTAATATCCAGATATATGCTACCTGTATTAAACTATAAATGGTTTGCCCAAATCTAGTAATATATTTTCAGTTTCACTAACGGTTTTGTTGTGGCTTTCTTTTAAAGTTATCACATTAAAAACATGTATTTTTATGTATTTGACAGTTGTGCCTCTGCTGTTTTCAAAGCCAAGGTACTCATCAAACTTGATGGAGGTTTTACACACACCCATGAACACCTACAAAGGAGTTTAATCAGGTGGGAAAGATCATAACAGGGTGCAAAAAGATCTTCTGGAAAAATGAGGACCTTTTGAAAGGTGTTAGATTACTTGCAAAACTGTAAGTCAAGCTTAAAAGATCTCTCCATTATTCCAGTGCTATAATATGGACAAACCTACTTAGCAAGGTGCCTATAAGTTGCAGGGTCTAAAATGGGGTTATCTTCACAAATTGGGTAATTGCTGGCATTTTAAAGCTAGGGTTTGACCAAGTAGCTATAGGTGATGACTTGAAAGACAATTTATTGCAAAAACTAAGCTTTTACAAAAAATGGGAGGATTCTGTTGTGGTGACGTGCACTGCCCTGCTCTATACTTCTGGGGGAGTTTGAAGAAAACATGTCTTCTCACAAGATCAATAGTATAGCTGTCTTTAATAGAGCTAACACCATCTTCTTAGGGTGAACAGAAGACATGCACTAGCCTACTTGTACTCAGTAGAAAGTGTAGACAGTACAGAGCACAAGAGAACTAGAATTACCTTTTAAAGAAATCAATAAGCATTATTACAGATCCAAACAAACCTTTATTGGATGTAAGCAAAATTAAAGTTAGCACAACTTTCTCTAAGTTGTTGAACAAATGTTTATAATTTAGAGCAATTTTTAAGGAAGTTGGGTCATTTAGGTTCTTAAAGATTTTGGCTCCTGGGAGCAGAGCTGAAAGAAAATGAGTTTCTATTGAAATGAACCTTACTTTCTTAATTTAGGGGCTGCAAAATGGTCCAGGGAAATCAGTATGTACAAGTATACATAAACAATTTCCACGCTATTGTAAGAAATAGCATGTTTTCCAATCATGGGCCTATACTTACCTCCATGCATCATACAAATTAAATGTAATACTTGTTAAGCTTCTTTCAAAATGGAAATCATTAAAGCATAAATCAACAGCTTACAGACTGACAAATTGTCAGATTTACATTTAGGTTTTACAGGGCTTGTAAAACGGCAAGTCAGATGGTAAAACCTGTTTATAAAGACAGCACAAGAAGCTTCAACAAATGCTACAATCTGTTCAGTTAATGATATTTAAGATATTTGATTTCTGTCAACAGATACCCACTCCTCTAGGTTTTCTGGGAAACAGACCTGTCTCTGAAAATCGAGAGCAAAATATACCTCCAGGGATAAATATTACCTAAAAGAAAAATAATAACAAAAGAAAGCTTATGCAACAGCAAAGAGATGGGTTTAAATTGGGGACAAGTAGAAACGTGGAAAAAGGAAGAAGAGAGGGAAGGGAGAGAGAATGAGAAATACATGAGAAATTTTAATAATTTTTAGTGTAGTATTTTATTAGTTAAACTAATATATAATTTTACAAAGAAATAATGACCTTAAGAGATGATGATAGTTGTATTCATTAAATATAATCTTATGATTCTTCAGTTTGGTGTGCATAGATAAATCCCACGTATTAGAAGACATTTATCTATTTTTAAGTAGTTAGAGTCAAAATAAGTTAAATTAGCCTGGTCTACAATATGCCCCAGATATGAAATAGTTTTCAGAAATATGATTTTGATGATAAACTACATAAATGAATTATGACCAACAACTCTGTTTCCTTTAAATGATGAATAGCCTATAAGTAGACAGCAAAATATATAGTGAGATCTCAGGATGATTTGAGCTTACTGTTGAGAATATCTTTCAAAAAGCAGGGATCAAACTAATTTAACTATTATTATTAATATTTTTCCTTTTTCTGCCCATATAGCTAAAATTGTAGAATTCATAGTTATATAATATACAGATCCTCCTTGACTTAAAGTGGGTCACATTCCAAAAAAACGATCATAAGGTGAAAATATTGTAAGTCAAAAATGCATTACCTAACCTACCAAACATTATAGCTTAGCCTAGCCTAGCCTACCCTAATAATGTTGAGGACACTACCATTAGCCTACAATTGGTCAAAATCATCTAACACAAAGATTATTTTATAATAAAGTGCTGCCTATTTCACGTGAGTATCATACCATATAACACTAGCACAGGAAAAGATCCAAATTAAAAATCTGAAGTATGGTTTCTACTGAAAGCTTATCACTTTTATACCATGGTAAAGTAAAAAATCATAAGTCAGACCATTTTAAGTTGGAGGCCATCTGCAAATAAATTGAGAAATGTTATCTCTCATATTAGAATTCTAGTGAAATATCCTAGTACATATAATTTTTAGTCACTTTCATGTTTTTTACAAGAGTCTAGCCCATTCATTATTCCCATTACATATCAGTTAATATGACTGATTGCTTTTCTAGAAAAAAATACTCCATAATTTAAAATATTTGAATTGTATATAAGCCCAACGAAACTTTAAAAAGTGACTTCAATCATGTTTGTAATCAAGATACTCACATGACTATGCAAATGTAAAAGGAGAGGGACTGAGCGCTGCCATATACAAAATAAGGTTGCAAAGGCAATGAGGTCTCCAATATCCTTCCCCACTTATTGTTACTCAAGCAGGATCACCAACTCTCACTAAAGATCAACTTAACTCCTACTCTTTTTCTGTTTTCTTGAGCAGTATTGAAAGGAAATCGGTCTTATGTTTGTCTTTACTTTGCCCTTCCTGATATCTTACTTTTCTTCTACCACTAGTCCTTTAAACCATTGGTGTTTAAATCAGAATCTCCTTGCTAGGGTGGTGGCTGGATCTTCATATCACCATAGTATCACTCCCACCTACCACTTTGTCTCTTTACCTTTCTTTCCCTGATTCACTCCCAGAAGCAGCAGGAAACACTGGTTGCTTCTGCCATAGCATTTTAAAAAAGTGATCTACTGACTACCTGTGATTCTTAATATCTCAAGATGAATCTTAAGTAATTCTTGAGAACCATTAATTTATTTCCTCAACACCCAATATCTTCCTAATCTCCCAAGTGTGGTTCTTATTCCTGAAAATCTTTGGAATCTTCTATCCCAACCTCAATAACTCTCCCACTGTCAAATCCCAAGCCAATTTTCCTGTTTGGGCTTCTACACCACCCTCCTGCTCTTTGTGAAATTCTCTTGTTCTCATTTTCATAGATGACACCATCTAAATCTTGCTTCCCACCTCTAGAACATCTTCTTCTGATCTGCTGTGTTTCCTGCTTGTCCTCTTACTGTGGGTATTCTCTGTGGCTAAATTCTGATTTTCAATCATCCTCTTGCATTTTTCTTTGTGTCTTCTCAACCATCTTTCTCAAAGAATCCGTCTTCTCATGACTTCCAAAACTTTTACACTGTCAACTCACAAATGAATATCTTCATTACTTACATATCTCTCCCCTAAATTCCAGCCCTGGATTGCAAATGATCTATTTGTTTATTTGCTGCACCATCCTACTCTCTATGTCCAAAATACATATTAATTATGTGATGGTTAATTATGTGTATCAACTTGACTAGGTTAAGGGATGTCCAGATAGTGGTATAACATTATTTGTGAATGTGTTTGTGATGATGTTTCTAGAAAATATTAGCATTTGAATCTGTAGATTCAGTAAATAGATTGCTGTCCCCAGTGTTGGTGAACATCATACAATCTCTTGGGGGAAGAACAGAGAGGCAGAGGAAGGGTTAATTTGCTTTCTGCCTGAGCTGGCACATGCAGAGAACAGAGAGGCAGAGGAAGGGTTAATTTGCTTTCTGCCTGAGCTGGCATATCCAGTCTTCTCCTGCTCATGGACATTGGCCTGATTCTTCAGCCTTCAGACTCAGACATGGATTTACACCACTGGCTCCCTTAGTTCTCAGGCTTTTGGGTTTAGACTGAAACTACATCATCAGCTTTTCTGAACCTTTAGCTTGCAAAGATAAGATCTTGAGACTTCTCAGCCTCCACATGAGCCAATTCCTCATAATAAATATCTATCATAAATATCTGTCTATCCTCCCATCCATCCAGCCACCCTCCCATCCATCCATCCATCCATCCATCCATCCATCCTATTGGTTCTAATTCTCTAAAGAACTCTGACTAATACAAAACCTTCTTCTTCAAGCTACATCCTCCTCCATCATAACTGAAAAATATACATATGCAACTCTTTGAAAATACATTGATGAATTCTCCAAAGCAGTATTCCTGTGGGCCAACTAGACACAAAGTACCATGCTAAGTGTGACCAGTTACCCAAAGAGCCTTAGATTTTTTTCCTTGAAGACCTAGGATTAGACATAAACTATAGACGCAACATTAAGGCAATACAAATAGTGGTACATATACTAAGATCATTGCAAACACAATGCTATGATCTTCAGATGCACAAGAGATATAGATTCAGACAAATGGTCTTTATTCACACAATATGAAATGTAGTAATACCGAACCCTAAGTTTGTCCAGGGAGGTGAAACTTCAAAATTCATCCTGTTGGTGATTGCCAAATTAAATATGCATTGCAATCAGGTTATAATAAATTTTTGCTTTTGTTCCCCAATTTCTTTGCAAAGAAAAAAAATACTTGTCAAAGAACGATGAGGAAAATTGGGGAAAATGCTGAAGGACATGTAGTTTAAATCAAAAACATTTATAACACTATTTCAACAAAACAAACAATGTTACATTTCCAAGGTAGAATTGTTTGTAATATCAAGTGCCTGCAAGAATACCAGTTTAAAATATAAAGGGAGAAAATAGATTGAAAATAGCAAAAAGTAGATTATTTAAAAGATCTACTTTTTTTTCAGATTATTGTTAATCAGAAACTAAAGGAAATCTACAAATCAAAGCCCAGGATGAGTATGAGTCTAAGTGAGGGGCAAGAGTACAGGATTTGGGATTGTATTTTAACTCCAGAAAAGCTTCTTTTAGACATTGCTTATTTGCCATGAGTGATATGAGGCTTGTTTTAGTCAATGTATTTGTTCGTTGTCTCTACTTATTCTAATTCAACAAGACTTAAAAGATTTGAAGGTATTTTTGCTTTTTAATTAAAAAGTTAACATTTTTATTAAATAGTTTTTCAGTTTGCCAAGAATATATCCTCTCATGAACCAAAGATGGGAAAGCTCTAAAAAGCTCTGAGTCCCTTTCCTTAAGTTGCTATACTATCTTTTTTTTTTTTTTTCATCTTCCCTAATTCCATTTTGGTTTCTATAATTTGTTACCCCCGTTCTCCCCTGAGGCATGGAATGTTATTAAGTGTCAATGGCACTTACCACATGCCAGGGAAGGTTACTACATGTTTCTTTTCCTTCCTTTAAGTTTAAGAACTGGATTTTTAGCATCTAAAGTTGTTCTGTTTGAGGAGATAAATAGTGGCATAGAAAGAAGTAAGAAAAGACAAATCTTTTTCTGTGTTCTTTCAAGAATCGATAAATCCAAAATTAAAAGAGTACAGCCTGGAACCAAGGAGCTGAATCTAATCTATCTAGTATTTATTGTGCCCCTACTGCGTTGCAGAAAGAAAGAGAGAGGATTTTTAAGCAGAAACAGTCTTAGGTATTCCAGAGCAGGGCACTGAGGTTGAAGCCACAGGAAGGCAAAAGAGGGAGATGGGTAAGGGGTGTCAGTTGAAAGCTGTGAGGTGAGTCCAGGTAGGAAGCCTGCTGAGTGCTGCAGGCCAGAGGGGGCAAGGCAGAGGTGAAGCCCAGCAACAGGGGAAGGAGAGGTGAGGCGAAGCCTTGTCTACCTTTACTTCCTCCAGTCCACCCTCCTGTGGTGCATGACTACGAGCACCAAGGAGCATATGCCCCTCCAGTGGCTGCCTGGCCAGTAGTAGAGTCAGGCAAATTTTCATCTTCCATGGGTCACATGTGAAATAATAAATATAGAAAAATAAAGTACTAATCTCATCAGGCTCCTTCCTTAAAACCCTTCCCATTGCTGTTCACTGTCTATTGGACAAAGTTCGTGATATCTGAGGCTTTATAAATCTAACTTCTACCCACCATTGTAACTTCATTTCCACCCCAATACTCACACCCTAACAAATTAGATGCAGGACCTTGGTGTGTGTACATTTACACAACTCTGGGTCTGTGTGCATCCTGCATTCTCTCCCTGGAACAGTTCCCCTGAACTCCATCCTCCTTGCCTAACTTGCTTTGTGAATGACTCCTCATCTAAAGACAAAATCCAAATATCACCTCCTCCAAGGTGCTTATCCTAGCCATTTTTTAATCCACAGGATAAAATGGGGTGCTCTGGATACTCTACTCAATCCTCATATATACCCTGATTAGAGTTCTTATCACAGAATAACTTAATGCATTTTTTCTCCAAGATCCTAGGATTTTCTCAAGGACAGAAGTCATATCCTAGTCATCTAGAATCTTTCAGCCATTAGCACAATGCAGGAACAGAGTAGGGATTCAATAAATATTTATTAAATAAAATTTTGTTAAAGGTGTACAAATCAAAATAGAGTCACCTGTGTTAAAAAAGAGAAAGAGAGAGAAAGAAAGAAAAGCCCTCTAACAAATAGAACCAAGGAAGACCATGACAGAGTTCCTCTCATCATGAATGCTTGATAACAAAAACTATCATAAAAGACTCTCAAAAATATTACCTTGCACAAGAGCCACTGCAATGTTACACATACAAAAAAATACTTTTGCAAGGACAAATGCCCAGGAACTGTCTGTCTCTGTCCATCCTCAGGCTGGAGCCACCTTGTTACTGATCTTTGCAGCCAAAAATAATTATCTCAAAGCAATTATGTAATCCTCTTTTTTTTCTTTAAAAAACCTCTGTCTCCCTTTACCTCCCTAAATACACACATCATTTACTATGGCATGTGTGTTCCCATTACAATGCCCACTTCTGAATAAATATCATTTTATTTTAGAGAGCTTCTCTGTTCATTATTTAGGTTTACACTGTTGATAGGTACATTCAGATCCATTTAATCAACATTTTCTGAGCACTTACCACATAGAAGACCTCCATAAGATCCCAAATTATAAAGTCAGTTAAAACATGATTACTGTGTTTAAGCAGTAGAGTCTTGCAGGGAAGGCCAGATATGTAAAGAAATCATTATAATGTGATGTAAAATGTAGAGTGTTAACATATATAATAGATTCGGAAGTAGGACTTGAGAGAGAAAATATTGAGATATAACCCGGCTACAGCAGAGGCTTTAATCTAGAGAACAGGGAGCTACAAATTTGGCCAGGAGGCTTCAAACTGATTTAGCAGCCAGCAGAGAGCCATTGAAGGGGTTGGGAGAGGAATGGCGTGCTGATCAAATGGCATTTTAGAAGAATCATTTGGCAGTAGCATGATGAAATCCATTGGAACAGGAAGAAAGTACAATATGAGATACCCTAAGCTTCCTTGTTCTAAATTACAAAACATGACTTTCTGCTTTACAAAGCTGCTTTAGTTCCTGCCATTAAAGGTGTTTGTATTATCAAGGGAAGGCAAGGAGGACATGCTGCAAAAAGTTAAAAGTTGGACAAACAAAAGGTGATGATGTGTGTAGAAGATGGCGCATGCTGGAATTTACTGATTAGTGCACCAAAAACAGAAGAATTTGCCAAATAGCTCAGAAACGTACCACAGAATTCTCAAAGTCAGGAAAGCTCAATAAAAGTAAAATGCATCAAGAAGTGTTTTCAGTGGCCAACCATTGTAGCTCATGCCCGTAATCCCAACACTTTGGTAGGCCAAGACAGGAGGACTCCCTGAGTCCAGGAATTCCAGACTGCTCTGGGCGACATAGCAAGATCTTGTCTCTAAAGAAATTTCAAAAATTAGCTAAGCATGGCGGCACTCCTGTAGTTCCAGTTCTTTGGCAGGCTGAGGCAGGAGGATCACTTCAGCCCAGGAGTTACAATGAGCTACGATCATACCAGTGCACTCCAGCGTGAGAGAGTGAGACTCTATCTCTATAAAAAAATTTTTAAAAAAAAATGTGTTTTCAGTGTAGTATTTCCAGCTGGCTTTTCAGAGAGACTAATGTTGGCAACATTTAAGTCAAATGAGGGAAACACAAATCACAAGCTTAACCCACAGAAAATGTGTATGGAACCTCAGTATTCTTTAACACATTTCAAAATTGTATTTCCAAGTCTAGAGCTGCCACAGAGTCAAGATCAGGAGTTTCTGCGATGTTGTCCTGACGCTGAGTAACTTCCCTCATCTGCCAATGGTTCAGAACTTCTGGAAGTGAAGAAAATGAGGCTCATAAACGTGGACTGTGATGCCAAAAAGAAGGTATGATGATGGGTGGAGAAAAGTGCACCACTGCCAACAAGTTAAATACAAACAAGCACACATGTACAGTGAATCTGGTATTTCTTTGCCTTCATTCCCTGTGGTAGGCAGAATTCGAATTCGAAGGTGGACACTCTGACCTTTACACCCGGTGCTACTTCAGTGATTATGTTACATTACATGGTAAAAGAGAGTGTGCCAGTGTCATTAAGGTTGTTAATCGGTTGACCTTAAGAAAAGGAGATTATCCAGATGGTTCTAATCACATGAGTTTTTCAAGCAGAGAATTGTCTCCTGCTACACCCTTGGGGAAAGCCAGGGAGATCAGAAGCATGAAGAAGACGCCAACACTGCTGCTGGCTTGAAGATGAAGGGCTGGAGTGAGAAGGGTTAGAGTTGGCCATTAGAAGAAGAGAGTGGCCCCTAGCTAATAGCTGGCAAAAAAACTAGGACCTCAGTCCTCCAACCACAAGGAACTGAACTCTGCCATAGATCTGAGTGACCTTGAAGTACATTCTTCTTTACATCTTCCAGAAGAGAACACTGCTCAGTCAACATCTTGATTTTGGGTTTTTAAGACCCAGTCAAGCCCACCAGAATTTCTGATCTTTAGAACTCTGAGATAGTCCTGCAATACCAGAGCTTTGGAAGGCTGAGGTTGGGTTGGAGGATCGCTTGAGTCCAGGAGTTTGAGACTAGCCTGGACAACATAGTGAGACACCATCTCTATAAAAAATAAATAATAAAAAATAAGTGTTATTTTAAGCTAAAAAGCTTGCAGTAATTTGCTATAGCAGCAATAGAAAATGGATGCACCTTCCAAAACTTATTAAATTGTTACACATCAATTGATGTACATGAAGACCTTGAAACTAAATAAATACTCCATCTTAATATGATTTTATAAAGCAGATGAATGGTACAGGAAAAAGAAACTATGAGGAAATAAAAGAGAATTGAAGAATGGCTAATTTGGAGAAGGGCATCCAAGAGATTTTAGGAATATCACTTCCCTGCTGTTCAGAGAATCTATTTCTTTTCATAGCCCAACTGAACAACTTATTTTCTGGTAACATACATATTATGAATCCAGCCATTCAGCTGAACATTCATTCAGTTATTCATTAAACTTAATATTAACTGGAGTTGTTAATATATACCAAGCAATGGACACATCCAGGTCAAGAACGCAAGGTCAAGAAAGACTACTTGGCTATGCTACAATTTATCACTGCCCATGCCAGCCAAAAAAATGTAAGATCCAACGTTATCAGGAAACATGTTAAATGTTAAATTAGATAGGAAAGAGAAGCATCTGCCCAAACACTGAATTAACATTGGCCATAAACACTAGTAAGAGGCCAAAGTACTTGAGGCAAGAGCAAAATGTCTATTATTTAAGATATAATTGAAAAGCATGATACTAGCAAATAAATATTTGATTCAGAGTCATCTCTTCAGTTAAGCAGTCAAAATATGTGGCTTTCTTACCATTCTTTGCGATTGTCAGAAATGATTCTGTTATGAAAAGATCTCTCAGTTTGATGACAGTGAAATTGACTGAGGGAAACTCTTGGGACTCAAGGGTTACCTGTTCAGAGTTTGCATGTTTATTCCAAATACAACCTTGGCAAGCGCTCAAAGGCACTTCAGATTAGAACACCTTCAGTCACATGCAGTAGCTCAAAAAAGCCAGCACCACAAGGGACCTGCCACAGGGGCAACTTCATGGTAGAAAGTTGTAAAGGGTTGACTGAATATTGAAAAAAATATAGCCAAAAAGTTCAGTGGCTGCCAGATTTTTACATTCTTTGCATTACTTTAACTAAGCAGTGAAGTCCAGTAACCTACCACATGCTGTCTGTATAATAGGAAACATTTACTTCAGCACATGATTATAAACAGAAGGCTCTTGAAACAGCTTGCTGCCAATCGGACCCTTCAAATATTTACATTCTGCTGGCTGACACAGACCTAGTGTTTATTACTGTGGCTATTTCATGCAAGCTCCAAACTAGAACTACACACAAGGAGGGTACTCTGTCTTCCCTGGTCATGCTCCTGGCTATCACAAGGATAAAGAGGTGACAAGGTCAGACCCGAAGCCAAAGAATCCTTGTCTTCCTGCTATTAGCCACCTTCTATATTATTTACTGTTATCATTATTTTTATTCATTGCCCACATGGCTACCACTGCACTCAAAGTGGTGGAAATACTCTCTTGTCACAAACTGCACGGGACATGTTAATTATTCCTAATATTTGACAAATGAAGAGAAAATCTTTTCTTTCTCATGTGTAATGGTGTTGACAGCTCGCTGTTTTGCCTCCAGGTTAACCTAAAATGATTGGGTTGGCAATCATGTTTGACTCGCTGGTAGGTTTACAGGCCTATGAATTGGGACTGTCTCATCCTGGCCTGCTGTGATAAATGGCTTCTTTTCCTTTTCCCAAATATAATTATGTTTCTGATTAATAACAAATGTGAAGACATAGACTCTGAAGAAATGCTAAGGCAACCAAATTTCAACCACCACAATATGTGTTTTATAACCAATATAAAAAGGGTTCACCAAACTCACAGCCAAGATGGCAAAACTTTCAAGAACAAAGGGCAAGTGGGATGTGTGCAGCAAACTCTAACTTAACATCACATGGGAGACAAAATGCAGAGCATTAACTCTCAAGTCACTTGAGAAAACCACACATTCTCTTGACTGCTTTAAAGCTTCATAACTCACAGTGAGCAAACAGTTCATTTCTGTTAGGATATGACCCAAGAAAAATATTGCTCTATTTTCCTTAGTAAAAGGAGATGGTTCATGCCAGTAGGAAATCAAGTCACCTCTTTATAAAAAGATGTTTCTTCTCCTTTCCTTTCTCCTTATCATTCTGGATTGTGAATGTCTTTCTCTTTAAGAACTTGAAACAAAGCTTTCCAACCAGTAACATGAAATATAATGTACCATATTTTTTATTTAAATAAACTATGATAATTGTAACAATTGTTTATTGCAATTATTTTAATGATATAGATTGCTTTAAAAAACATGATAAACTATTGCATATACCCCTCTCTCATCCTCACACTACCTAACCTTGTAAAAAACAAAAAGTAAGTACAGGTACTGACTTCATGCAAACGAGGGAAACTTAATTACACAATTTGATGTGACTTCTTTGGTCCTTCATGAAGTCCATGAATGATCTTATGGACTGAGTCTAGATTCCTCTGACCTCTATAAGATCATGATTCTTTAAAGGCAGAAAAGCTATTTCATTGCTCTCTGCATTCTCACTATTAATCCCATGCCTTGTGCTAAAGGGGTCGTCAATAATGCTGTGTTTAATTTAGTTGAATAGAGAGAGGTGATTGGCTAACCAATCTCGACATTTAGGTTCTAAAACATTTTAGAAACTTTAGCACCATTTGATTGACTCTTGTAGAAACATCAGTCAAAGTGGTAGTTAGGAGAAATAGCATTACAAATATATATGTATGTGTATATATATACTATATTTGTGATAACTGATAACACAAATAAATTATGATATAAATGGAAAAATTAATTTCACCTACGAAGCATGTGCCTTTGTTCTTCAGTTAATCAATTAAATGTATGGTTCATCAGACCACAAAATTCAATTCAATTTCAGTTGATCTGCATTATACCAAATCACAGTAATCCATATGATAGTACAAATGAGACAAATTTGAAATTACTGGGAACATGAGGAAGCACTCAAAAGAGAACTGATGATAGCTTCTGAAAAATCAATTTAGGGGACTATTGTCTTCATTTTAGAAACATACACTTATATTCAGATTAACATAAAAAATAAGGCAAATGGTTTTCCCTAAGAGACAATATTTTATAGACCCTATAAAACATATCCTGTTTGTGCTGCTTAATTATATTTAAATTCAGGACCTGTTGAAAATTATAATAAGCATGAAAAAAGCAATGTATTTTATTTTTAAAAGATAATGAGCTTTGGATTTTCTATTCACTTAAATTTCTACTGCAGATGTTCTTCAACTTATGATGAGGTTACATACCAATAAATTCACTGTAAGTCGAAAATACTTTAAGTTGAAATACATTTAACACACCTAACCTACGGGACAGCATATCTTAGCCTAGCTTACTCTCAACGTGCTCAGGACACTTACATTAATACAGTCAGGCAAAACTTTATAACACAAAGTCTATTTTATAATAAAGTGTTGAACATCTCATGCAATTTATTGAATAATGTACTGAAAGTGAAAAACAGAATGGCTGTATGGATATGTGAAGTATGGTTCTACTAAATGCATACTGTTTATGCATCATCTTAAAGTTGAAAAATCTTAAGTAACCATTGTAAATCAGGGCCAAATGTATTTTTAAAGGTTTTGCAAAGTAAAACAAAGAGAGGGAGCGAGAGAGAGAATTTAAATGACATAATTGTTGATGCAGCAGAAAATTAGACAGCTCTTTCATTTTACTTATGTGGAAAACTTCACTGAAGGCTCACTGAGAGTGAGACAAAATGTAAGGTAAGAACTAGAAAAAGATACATAAGCCTAAGATGCCAATTAAAGTCTCCTGGTGTGAGTGGTGAGACAGAGAAAGTGATTTATGCAGCATAATATTTGTACAGTTTACTCTTATGAACAGCAATACTATCTTTCAGTATAGCATGCTTCATATCTGCAGAGCATCTGAATGCATATAACGTTCTTTCTATCACAACACAATTATGCATGCTCACATGTGTGCATGCACATACAAGCGTATACTGACAAGACAGTCAATGACTACCTAGCATTTTCCAACCACAAACTGCTGTCAGAATGAATACTACATTTTAGTTTTTTCAAATAACTAGAAGTAATGCCACATTACGTAAAGAAGACAGCTGCTGAATTCAAGGTTTCACAGTCTGAGGCATACACGTTGTGCTCAATGCTGATCACATTCACTGGGAAACTGCTTGTCCAATTACATTAGGGCTTTTTTTCTCTCCCTATGGGAAGACTTGAAGATTATGATAATAGTTATCACAGCAAATATTAACTACAAACAAACAAACAAAAAGATTTACTGTGGCTAGAGCATGGATGCATTCTTTAAATCAGGTGAAGTGGAACTTGGCATATTTTTTAGAGCCACTGCTAAGGACATGACATTAAATAAAAGAAGCCAGACCAAAAAAAAAAAAAAAAAAGTACTTGCAATATCAATGGGATTCTATTGATATGTAGTGCAAAAACAGGCAATACCAATCTATGCTGTTAGAAACCAGGACACTAGCTACCCTTGGGAGAGTGGTGACTGATAGCGACCAGAAGGGACATGAAATGGCTCCTG
>CAUYQG010242820.1:0-15301 GCA_963574415.1 Tarsius wallacei
GTAGCGCACGCCTGTAGTTCCAGCTACTTGGAAGGCTGAGGCGGAAGGATCGCCGGAGCCCAGCAGGTTGAGGCTGCGGTGGCCGGGAGCGGCCACTGCACTCCAGTCTGGGCAACAGAGTGAGACTCCAACTCAAAAAAAACAAAAACAAAAACAAAAACAAAAAAACAAAAATAAAATATCTTAAAAATAATTATCTTAAATATAAATGGTATAAAATAACCATTGCAGACAGAGATTGACAAAGTGGATTAATAAATGACCACGTATATGTTCTCTTAAAAAAAACTCAGTTCAAATATAATAATAGTATATTTAAAGTACAAGCAACTGGGAAAAATGTAAGCATTAATCGAGGAAATCTCAAATAGTTACATTATATCAGATAAATTACATTTCAGAGAAAATTATCTGATACAGAGAGATAAAAAAATATAATGATAAAAGGCTTAATCCACCCAGAGGAATAACAATCCTAAATGTGTATTTACCAATCAACTGAGCTGAAAAATGTGAAACAAAAACTGGAAAGAACTTTGAGAGAAAATAGACAATTAGACAAATACAGAATTATAGTTGAAGACTTCAACACTTTTCTCTAAAAAATAGGATACAGAACATTTCAGCAGCAAATATGCAAAAAAGACAATTCAACACCATCATTAATCAACAGAATCTAGTTGACATTTTAGAACAATTTAATCAACAACAGCAGAATGTGCATTCTTTTCAAGGGCACATGAAACAAAACAGACCATCCCCTTCATCATAAAACAAACTTCAACAAATTTTAAAAGTCGGATTATACAGAGTGTGTTCTCTGACCATAATGGAATCGGACTAGACATCAATGACACAGAGATAACACAAAAGTCTCCAACTCATGAAAGCTTCAAGAGAAAGTCTCTAGGGAAAAAAAATCATTAAGCTGATAGACAATGAAAAGATACAAGTTTGGGAAACACAGCAGAAACAGTGCATAGAATAAATGTATAGCACTAAACTCATACTAGAAAAACAAGCCCCAAATTAATCTACTCTTCCACATCAAGAACTTTAAGAAAAACAATAGGAAACTAAATTCAAAGAAAACATAAAAAGAGAAATAATAAAGGCAGAAAAAGACAAAATTTACAAATAATTTTAAAAATCAACTAAACAGACCATCGATTTTTTAAAAAGATCGATAAAATAGATAAGCCTTCAGCAAGAAAAAAAAGACAAGACACAAATTACTACATCAGGAATGAAGCAAGGACTATCATTACACAGTTTGCAGGCATAAAAAATGTAACACGCATTAGTCTGTTAGGACTTCCATAGAAAATGCCAGTGACTGGATAATGGAACAACAAAATTTCTCACAGTTCTGGAGGCTAGAACTCAAAGATCAAGGTCCCAGGATAGTTGTTGTTGTTGTTGTTGTTGTTTTTAATCCCCAGGCCTTTGTCTTTGACTTGCATATAGCCAATTTCTTGTGTTTTCACATTATGTTTCCCCTGTAAGTGGTTCACCCTGGTATCTCTCTGTCTCTTCCTATCAGGAAAATGGTCGTTGAAATATGGCTTCACTGATTTGGCCTAATTTTTTACAGCTTTTTTTTTTCCTGGTCCAAGATACAATCCAAGATCACAAATTACATTCCACTAAGTCTTTTTAAGTTTATATTTTATGTCAATAGCTCTAGGAGATACAAATACTTTTTGATTATATTGATGCATGAAATAGTGGCCAAAAAAGGTCTGGGCTTGAAGTGTTCCCACGACCAGCACCTGTGCACATTGTGAGACTGTATTCCTCCGACCCTTTCCACCCTTCTTCTTCTGAGTCTCCAGTATCCATTACACCATTCTATTTGCCTTTGCAGAGCCTTAGTTTAGCTTCCACGTATAAGTGAGAGTATATGATGTTTGGTTTTCTGCTGCTGAATGAGATCACTTAGGGTGATGTTTTCCAATTCAAGTTTCTGCAGAAGACAGGTTTTCATTCTTTTTATTGCTGAATACTATTCCATGGTGTCTATATACCACACTTTTATTATTTGCTGATCAAATGATGAGCATTTAGGTTGAGTCCACCTCTTTGTAACTGTGACTATGCTGTGATAAACATCCATGTTAAGGTGTCTTTTATCATAATGACTTCCGTTCCCTCAGATGGATACCTAGTATGTAGTGGATTTGTTGGATCGAATGGTAGATCTCCTTTTAATTATTTGAAAAATCTCCATACCAATTTCCATGGAGGTTGTACTAATTTGCACTCCCACCAACAGCGTATAAGTGTTACCTTTTTACCACATGACTTTATATTTTTGGATAGCCCCACACTATGAAAGAAGTTAAAATCATAATTTTTTGCAACTTGTAAATGGTTTTTAATGAACTTTCTTTCTATCCAGTGTTTTTAAAAGATTTAACATCATTTCTACACAATGTGGCTCAGAAAGTAGCCATGCAGAGAACGTGTTTCAATACATTATATAAATGACAGTATTACCCTCAAACAAAATCCGAGAGAGGCAGTACAACAAAAGCAAAAGACGAGGTTATATGGCTCTTGAATACTGATGTGAAAATCACCAGCAAAATATTATTAAGCAAAATCACGCCTCTTCAGTCATGGGTGAATTTCTACTAGAAATTATATTAAAACTTTGGAAAATCAGAGAATTTTATAATTAAGAATCAAAGTTGTGGATTCCCATCTTGAGCTTATAATTTTAAATTTGGGGCCCTTAAAAGGTATATATGATGGACTATATTCAATTCTATGAATTTTATCAGATGCAGCTGACAGCTGAAATTAAAGAGATACAATAGCATTACCATATTCTCTCTGAAGCCCAACCAATAGCTACTAGAGTCAGAAGTCTTAAAATTTTTTTAAAAGGCATACATTTGTTAACAAAGAAGCTAAAGGCAATTCAGACATTTACATTTAAATTGCCGTGGAAATACCGACTTGTTAGAAACAAATGGAGTGAGCAATAATTCCTAAATTCCATGCTTTTCTCCCAGAATACTGAAATGGACAACCCGAAAGTTCAGTTCCTTTAAAAGTGTCTTTATCCAATGATAAAATCAATTTCCCTATGAATAAAATAATAATTCTTATAATAAAAATGTCTAAAATTGACATTTTACTCACTAAAAGAAAGCAAGGTAAATAGAGCAGGCTTATATTAACATCATAAGTTATGTACAAGGACCTTACATTTTTATTTATTTATTTATCTTTGGTTTTTATTTTCATTTCAGAGTTGCGGTATAAAAGTGAGGATTATGACAAGTAAGTAGCACGCAGGTGAAGTTTGGGCTTCTAGCAGGCCCCCTCTCTTCCTGATAGTGGATTTGGTACCCTGTGTGCTGTCATGTGCCCTCCATCCCTTCTCCATCCCTCCTTCCCTCTTTCCCTCCCTTAGCAGGGTCCAGTGTCTGCCAATCCCACCCTCATGCTCATGTGATCAGAGACCATGGCCCACTTAGGAGTGAAAACATGCTGTATTCAGTTACTTGTTTCTGTGATTGTTCACTTAGTATGATAGCTTCCATCTGCATCCATGTCGCTGGAAAGGGCATGATTTTGTTCTTTATGGCTGTATAATATTCTTTCATATACATGTACTACATTTTCTTTATACGGTCCACTTTTGATGGGCGTCTGGGTTGGTTCCATGTTTTTACTATTGTGAATAGTGTTGCAGTGAACATATGTGTGGAAGTGTCTTTTTGGTAGAGCGATTTATTTTCCTCTGGATATATTATCAGAAAAAAGATAGCTGGATTATATAGAAGCTCAATTTTTAGTTATTTGAAAAATTGCCACACTGCTTTCCACAAAGGTTGCACTAGCTTAGCTCACATTCCACTGACAAGGTAAACATGTTCCCTTTTCTCTGAAGCCACAGGAGCACCTGTTGTTTTTGGTTTTGTTTTTACTTTTTAATGATAGCTGTCCTTACTGGAGTTAGGTGGTATCTCATTGTAATTTTGATTTGCATTTCTCTGATGATTAGTGAGGCTGAGCATTTTTCATGGTTGTTGGCTGGCTAAATGTCTCCCGTTGAGTAGTGTCTGTTCATATCCACTGTCCACAGTTTAATGGGATTTTTTTGTTTGTTTTTCCTGTCAGTTTATTTGAGTTCCTTGTAGATCCTTGGTGTTAGGCCTTTGTCAGATGCATAGCTCGCAAATATTTTTTTCCCATCCAGTGGTTTGTCTCTTTATTCTCTTGATGGTTTCTTTTGCTGTACAAAAACTATTCAGTTTGATAAGTTCCCATATGTCTGTTAGCTTTTGTTGCATTTGCTGTTGAGAACTTGGCCATAAGTTCAGTGTCTACTCCAGTGTCCAGGAGAAGTGTTCCCTAAGTTTTCATCTAAGATTCTTATAGTTTGAGGTTTACATTTAAGTCTTTGATTCATTTTGAGTTAATTTTTTATATGTGCTAGATTAGGGTCCAGTTTCATTCTTCTGCATGTAGCTAGCCAGTTTTTCCAGCATCATTTGTTAAACATGGGTTTCCTTCCCCCATGTTTTAGTCATGCTAAGAATTCCTCCATTTCCTCTCTATTTTCAAGTTTATTTGCATGTAGATATTCATAGGACTCCCTTATAATCTTTGAATATCTTCAGGGTCAGTTGTGACATTGCCATTTTCATTTTTAATTGTGTTAATTCAAACTTTTTTCTTGCCAAATCTGACCAGGGGTCTGTCAATCTTACTTATCCTTTCAAGGAACCAGCTCTTTGTCTGTTTGTTTCTCTAGTTGCCTCTATGATTATTTTGGCTTCTATTTCATTCAACTGTGTATTTTAATAATCTGAATTTTTCTACAAAATCTATGATTGAATTATTCTTGCCTTTCCAGCTTTCTTAGGTGTCATAGTAGGCTGTTTACTTGAGATTCTTCCATTTTCTTGAAATGTGTGTGTAATGTAATAAACTTGCCTCTCAGCTTCGTTTTCATGGTATTCCAGAGGTTTTGATATGTTGTCTTCGTTTTCATTTGCTTCCAGAAATCTTTTTATTTCTGCCTTGATTCCTGTGTTAGTTCAAAAGTCATTCGGAAACATGTATTTTAATTTATATGATTTATGGGTTTGGGGGCTTCCTGTTGGTGATATGTATTTTATTCCACTGGGGTCTGGAAAGATACTTGACATTATGTCAGCCTTTTGAAGTTTGTTCACACTTGATTTATGCCTCAAAAATTGAACAGTCTTGGAATATGTTCCATGTACTGAGTAGAATGTATACTCTATAGTTGTTTGGTAGCATGTTCTGTAGATGTCTATGAAATTTAATTGGTCAGGTGTTAAGATTCCAGACTTTCTTGTTAGTTTTTTGCCTTGATGATCTGTCTAGGCCTGTTAGTAGGGTATTAAAGTTTTCGACTATAATTGTAGGAGTGTCTATGTTTTCTCTTAGTTTAAATGGCAATTAGTTTATAAATGTGGGTGCTCTTGTGTTGGGTGTATATATATTTCTTGCTGATGGATTGAACCTTTTATTATATAGTGCTCTTCAATGTCCTTTTTAACTTTTATTGGTTTGAAGTCTGTTTTGTCTGATATAAGAATAACTACTCCTGCTCTTTTTTGTTTTCCATTTGCCTGGAAGGTCTTTCTTTAGCTTCTTGCCTTGAGCTTGTGGGTGTCCTTTGCATTGAAATGGGTTTCCTGGAGGCAGCAGAATGTTGGATCATGTTTCTTTATCCAGTTTGCTACTATATACTTTTTGAGTGGCATGTTCACTTCATTCACATTCAGTTTAATCATTGATACATAATGGTTTGTCCCTGTCATAATGCTATTAAGAAGGTGCTTTGTTTTTTGTAAGGTTTTCTGGTTAATCTGTATGGTCTCTACTGCCTGTGCTTTTGTAATGGGTGGAACTTTTCTTCCATTTCTGTGTTTAGAACTTTCTTAGGTTTCTCCTGAATGACTGGCCTTGAAGTGTCATATTCTTTTAGTGATTGGATATCTGATAATAATTTTAATTATCCTTCATTGGTGAAGCTTAGTTTGGCAAGGTAGGAAATTCTTGGCTTGAATTGCTTATATTTAAGAATGTAAAAGATGGAACAACAGTCCTTTCTGACTTGTAGGGTTTCTGCTGGAAAGCCTGGAAGTTACTGTCTACATAGATTTTGGCTTTTCTTAGAATATCATGTCTGTATTTTGGGTAATTCTCTATAATTTTTGTGATTTACTTCACTAGTTTTACATTCCAAACTGCAAAGTGGTCAGGTCTGAAGGTGGAGTAGAGGCTATATTCCGATAAAAAAAAGACACCAGAACCCTTAACCACCCTGTTTCTCAGTTATTTGAATTAGACCTACCTAAGAAAGCTTGTCTAACTATACCTAAACTATGTGCTATACTACCTATAACTGCTTCAAGAGGATTGCTTGAGTCCAAGAGTTTGAGACCAGTCTAGGCAACATAGTGAGATTTTTGTCTCTTAAAAAAAAGAAAGAAAAGAAAAAAGAAGAAGAAGAAAAGAAAAGCCGGGTATGATAGTACAGGACTGTAATCCCAGCTACTTGAGAGGCTGAGGTGAAGGGATAGGAAAGTGAGACCTCTACTCAAAATAAAAATTAAAATATGTTGATGAACCCATGTGTAATTCTGAAAGGGTAAATTCTACATAAGAAACCATAATAGGCTGTGCACACTGGCCAGGGATCACTAACAGGATTGCAAGCTGGTGCCTGACTTCCCTGATGCCACCGCCGCTGCTTGCGCTACTGTGTCTGCCCGAACCCCAGCCAGCCGTTGCCCAGAGCCACCGTACCTGGCTGAAGGGGCAGCGATGATCCAAATCTTTCAGGATTTTGGCGTGCAGGCCATCAGGTAGTAGATCTTGATGACTTGGAAACAATTCTGCTTCTTTAAGATAACTTTGTCTGGGAGGACCCTCTGGCTCTGGTGGGGCCATGCTGTCCCCAAGAAATGTGAGGACGAACACTTCTGGAAGACGTCTTAGGTGACGAGAATGTGGGATTAGAAGTCTTGTTCAGGAACTTCTGTTTAAGATGGCGACGGCATAGGTGGAATTGTGAGATTCTCCAAATGTGAGTTCCCCAAAAAGACTCTTGCTTTCCTTCCCCCACCCCCCTGCCCAGCTGGGCGCTCTATCGGGGCACTACCAGCGGGCTGGGGTGGAGGCGGGGGTCATGAGTTTCCTCCTCTGGAGCTGAGAGCCTCTGAACAGCACCTCCTAATGATATGCACTTCCTTTACCCAGAGCTCCAGATTTCAGAGCTCCAAAGCTCCAAAGGGCAGGTGGTGAGTGGTGAGAGTGGCCCTGGATTGCTCACGGCATATTTCAGTCAGAAATGGAATCAGTTTCTCTGAGGGGTGGGTGCCTAGAGTCTTCCAGGGTGACCAGAGACTTGGTCTGGGTAAGAAGATGTAGCCAGGGAGGGAGCTGAGACCCGAGATTTCCCACCTGCGAGGAAGCAGGTGGGGGTGCAATAGCCGGCCCTGTGTGGGACCAAGGGTCCCCGGGCCTCGGACCAATGCGGCTGGTGGTGGGCAAGGGGGTGGGGGAAGGAAAGCAAGAGTCTTTTTGGGGAACTCACATTTGGAGAATCTCACAATTCCACCTATGCCATCGCCGTCTTAACTGGAAGCCCCAAAATACTCTTTTTTGGATGAGTTTTTTACATGTACAAATACTTATTTCTTTAGATCATGTTACATATTGTTGATTCAAAAGATTTTTATTAATTCATGACATTAGAAATGAGTGTCTGTTTAACATTATTAAACCAATTATGTTTTACCTTCTGGGGAGCAATCAATTTTTTGAACTTGCACTGCATTTCAGATTGATTTGCAACCTAATTACCAAAAACATTGAAAATACTTTCAAAAGTATACTGACTGACTAGACTTCTACTTTTTTTGTAGTATTTGGTTATGTTCTTTCTAATTTTTTTGGTGTTTTACTTATACATTTCATGAGTTCTGTACAATAAAGAAATTGATAGCTATAAAACATGTTTGCAGAGATAAATTGGGAAGATTAAAATAGGCCATTTTAATAAATGGACTAAGTATATTGCTTTTCAAACCACTAATCAATTAGCACAATCTCATGTAATATATAATCCATCCCATGTCCATTGATTTCTTAGGATAAGAAAATGCCATTAAAGCTAATGCTATAAGAATTACATAAAGTTAGAAAGTTAGGCCCTTATTGTAGTTTTCAAATAGCAAAGATGATAAACAGTAGAGGGTAGTGAGTGAGAATAAAGATGAGAGAAGTAACATTACCAAAGGGTCTATCACACTCCTTTTAGCATCAAGGACAGTGTTTGCTTTTAAAAAGTCACTTGTGATAATAAAATAAAGAACATTCTAATGCATGTTTTCCAGTGCAATATTACTGCCTTTGTTTTGTAAGTATGTATTTGCAAAAGAGAAAGAAGAGATTTATCAAAGAAAGGAAAATGCTGCGTAAAGCGAAACTGTGACTGACTGTCAAATATGAATTTTATAATAACAATGTCTATAAAAATTACATTTTTTTCTAAATTCACGGTGAGATATATTCTAGCAATTATATTATATTATTTTATTATATTAAAAATAGACATGGGCTGTGTTTGTAAGCTTTTTCTTTTGCACCTAATTTTTCTAATGAACCACTATAAGAAAATCACAGACCAGAAAATCTCAGTTTTTCTTAATATTTCAAGAAGGATGTCAATGTAAATCATTGTTAACTCTTATACTTATTTAGCTATTCATAAATTAATGACAAAGAAGTTTCTGCATCTATAGTAGAAATTGCTTATCTTCATATACAGGAAAAAATGATAGCAAAGCTTACAATTCTTTGAGTATTATTGACAACAAAGTAAACAAATCACTTTTGCAGATATGTTAATTATGTAATAGTTGTAAATAAGATGCACCATAATCTGTAAAATATTGTCATTTTCAGTCAGGTGTGGTGGCTCACACTTGTGATCTTAGTATTTTGAGAGGCCAAGGTGAAAGGATCTCTTGGGGCCAGGGGTTAGATACCAGCCAGGACATCATGGATCATGGCATGACTCCTTCTCTCTCTCTCTCTCTCTCTCTCAAAGAGAAGAGTTGGGAAGTGTAGTTGGAAGGGGGCATAGCACATGGTTAGATAGCATGTATTCCAGTTAGATAAAATGAATAAGATGTGGTGTTTGATGACACAACAGGGTGTCTACAGTCAACAGTGATATATTGGACATTCTAAAATAACAAAAAGAGTGAAATTGGAATGTTCCCAACACAAAACAATGATAAGTGCTTAAGGAGATGGATACCCCAATTGGCCTGATGTGATTATTGTACATTGTATGCCAGTTACCAAAATATCACATGAAACCCATCAATATATGTATACATATATACCCATAATATTGAAAATTTAAAAATTTCAAAAATATTATATATAGAGAGAGAGATACAAACACATGTATATTATATATTATGTACATGTGATATATGAATGTAATAACCTAATAATAAATATATATATAATTTCCTCATGGATTATAGAGTAAGACATAAGTAAACAAACATTTTAACAGAAAATAAGCCAGTGCAACTGGATGACACTGGCATCATCCTGGTAGGGAAATGGATTTTTTTTTTCTATTTTTTTATAGCAACTATATCAAAATCTTAATTTTTCTATAGTAAAAAAAAATCTTATGGTCTCATTTAAAAATGGGCAAGAGATTGGGAAAGGCATTACAAATTACAAAAGAAGATACAAATTACCAAAATTCAAGGTATCTGAAAAAATGCTCTACATTGTCAGTCATTAGGGAAATGCAAGTCAAAACTACAATGAGATATCACAGTCCAGTTAAAATGACTTTTATCCAAAACATAGGCGATAACAAATTACTGGCAAGGATGTGGAGAAAAGATGAACCTTCTTGCACTGTTGGCTGGAATAAAAATTAATACAGCCACTATACAGAACAGTATGAAGGTTCCTCAAATAACTAAAAATAAAATGACCATATGATGCAGCAATCCCACTGGTAGGTATATGTACAAAAAAATGGAAATCAGTATATGAAAGAATTACTTGCATTTCCATGTTTATTGCAGCACTATTTACAATAGCCAAGATTTGGAATCACCCTAAGTGTCCATCAACAGAGAATGGATAAAGAAAATATGATTTTTGTATATATATTTAAATATTAGTCAGACATAAAAATGAAAGAAGTCTTTTCGTTTGCAGCAACACAATTGGAACTACAGGAAATTATGTTAAGTGAAATAAGCCAGGCATAGAAAGACAAACTTTGCATGTTCTTACTTATATACGAGAGCTACAAATCGAAACAATTGAACTCATGGAGATGAGTAGAACGATGCTGACAAGAGGTTGGGAAGTGTAGTTGGAAGGGGGCATAGCGTGCAGATGGTTAGATAGCATGTATTCCAGTTAGATAAAATGAATGAGATGTGGTGTTTGATGGCACAACAGGGTGTCTACAGTCAACAGCGATATATTGGACATTCTAAAATAACAAAAAGAGTGAAATTGGAATGTTCCCAACACAAAACAATAAGTGCTTAAGAAGATGGATACCCCAACTGGCCTGATGTGATTATTGCACATTGTATGCCAGTCATCAAAATATCACATGAAACCCATCAATATATGTACACATATATACCCATAATATTGAAAATTTAAAAATTTCAAAAAGAATGAAAAATTAATAAGTAAAAATGAAAAGAATATTATCTCACTTCTTAGAGTCATTCAATACTTATGCACTGGCATATTTCTTTTGAAATTTTGCATATAAATTTGCATACATATTTGATAAAAATGTGTTATCTACTTTATCTACATATGTAAATATAGAAAAATATCCTGATATTATGATATACTTTTTAGAAAAAAAATAAAAACACATTTGTCTTAAACTTTCAATGGTTGCTATTAAGCTCAAGGAAATATTTCTAAAGTATTTCACAAACTTCATTGAGTAGATAAAAATTTCGAATTCACAGCACTTTGCTTTATTAAATTCAAAAGGTTAATATATATTTGTGCAAGTTCATACAGTTACTAAATCGGGATTTATTTTTGCTCTTAATCACATCAGCTATGGTTAATCTAACTTTTTAACATTATACCATCATTTTACCTCTTAGGACTTTTGAGTTTTCAATATAAAGTTAGATCATAAAAATGTGTATTCAGGTGAATATAATATCTAATTATACATAATTACCTTAGTCATTGAAAACCAAATATGTTAAACTTATCTCTAGATCTACAAATTGGCATCTATGTTTTGCACTGTACTCCCATGTCATAATGAACTAATCCTCAAATAATTGATCAATAGTTCATATTTTTCTCAATAGTGGAAATATGTCTTATAAACTAAAATTAGAAGGGAATTTTTGCAATATGAATCATCTCAATTCTAATTTATGCAAGGGTTTTTTTTTTAATGATTGTATTTGAAATTTTGTGAATTATTAGATGTACCAGTGAAAGTATTTTGTGGTAATTCATTAAAAGAAGCAATCTTCTTGGTATAACTTGTTATAATAAACAAGAAATAAAACAAAGTATAAATATTATCACTAAAAGCTAGATTAATTAATACGAGAGCCAATTTTGTCTACTAACTTAATCCTATAACTAGACAAAATTACCTACCTGTTCATTGGAAACTTTGGAGCAGAGCTCTGCCACCTGAAGGATTTGCCCTAGTAGTATTGAAGGTCTGAAGTCAGAAATAACTCCTGCCTCAGGAAAATAGCCTGGTTCCAAGGGAAAACTGAAGAATTGAGCTGACTATAAGCAAACATTTCCTCTCAAATAAATAAATAATATTAAAATTTTTGTGGAAAGAATGTTTAAAATGGCAGATAGAGGTCAGGAGTGCTATACCAAGGAAACATTGTCCACTTGGATAGAAAGAAAATGTGAAAGTAACGTCTACCTAGCAAATGTATAAACACACACATATATATAAACACTGTTTAACATGAACATATTTCAATTGTATTAAAACTTGTTAAAACGTTATAGTAAAAATGACATTCCATTAAAATGATATAATATATAATTCACAATTTACTTAACCAATTCCTCCATAATGTTGATGATTTTGGAGGATAACCGGTTTCAATTGCACTTATTTGTCTCCCTCAGCAGATGTTTTCCAGTTAAACAGTATTTCTTGGCACAGTCATTTACCTAATGTGCCTTACAGTCATTTTCTTCTCTATGTAGACACTATAGTGAAATGAAACTAAACTTTTTTTTCTGAAATAATGAAGCAGTTTGGAATTATACATTCTTCAATTTCATAATTCTTTAAATCTAAGGTTATTACATTTTTATCCATTTTTAAGATACTAATTACATATTCCTTTGAGAAAGCATCCTGATTCTCACTTCAGTTATTTATGATTTAAATTTGCATACTGTCTTTTTTCTGAATAGCTTATGGTGTTGAATAAAAATACTTTCAATTTTCATTAAACATCTGTCACAATCCAGTGCTAAAAAAGCAGCAGGAAGTTTTATAACAATAACTGAAGAAATATTATGAAAATAAGAGAAAAATGAATGGTAATAAGAAGAAAATTATACAATAATTTAGATCTCTCTGACTCAGCTGCAAAAGCATTTTAAAACTTATCATAAGTTTCTTATGCATAATTCACTTTCTAGACAAATTTAAATAGGCAATTCTGAACATCACATGCAAACTCTTACCTTAGCAAATTTATTGGACCATTTGTTTAAAATACATTCTAATGTTTATGTGTTCAGATTTGTCGTTTCATTTTTCATTTTGAGAGTAAAAAGTCAATTGGCCAAAAAGTGGCAGTGGGGACACAGTGTTTACAACTCTGAATATTTCTACCAACAGATATTGAGCGATTTGGGTAACAAAATGAGATACCATAAATAACAATTATAAAAATTTAATGTAGAAGTATCCACCAAAAGAAAGAAGGTCTGTGCGGTAGCAATAACTTTTTAGAAGAAACTGGAAGAAAGACCATGATAATTTTACTGTTCTGACAGCAAGAAAACTGTAAAATATTGTTGTTAACAAGTAGTTGCTACCAAGCTCAGAGGTCACAGAATTCATCTCAACAGAATAACCTGGGAACAGAACAAAAACCAGAGGAGGGTTTATCAAGTTGTCATACATGGGCAAATACAAAAGGATTGTGGGAAAGTCTGAAAATGTTAAAATATTCTGGAATCAAGAAACTCTCAAATTAATTAAATAAAATACCTTTATAAAATAAAAATGAGCACTGAGAAGAAATTGTTGAGAAGTCATAGTGAAAATAAAGGAGCACTGGTCAAAGGAAAGGAAAGAAAATGTGTTATAAGATACAAAACAATAATGAGCAGAATAAAAGGCAATAAAGGCTTGGTAAAAACACCCAGTAAGCATATAAAAATCTTAAACTAATAAATAAAAACAATATAACTTAAAAAGTAACCAGGGTATAAATAAAACGACATAAACTAGAAGTTTTTGAAAAGTCAGAAGTTTTTTAACCAGAAACTTAAAGCTGATAGTATTTAAGAGAAATAACAAAAGATTAATTTTGACATTGAAGGTTAACCTAGAAAATATAAAAGAATTAATAAATGCCACAGATATCATTATAAACTGAATAGAATATATAAACAAGAAAAAATAAAGAAAAAATTTAAAAAGCATATTACTACCAGAAAAGATGATAGTCAAAGATAAGCAATAAGGGTCCAATATACAAATACCTGGAGTTTCCATAGAATAAAAGAAAAACACTGAAATGGAACAAATGCTAAAATTTACTATTAACGTATATACTGTAAAATAAAATGTGACTTGAACTACATATTAGGATGGCACAGGATACAACACAGAAAAAAATATTCAGGATGGTCAACACCAAAATGAGTTCTAGTAACACTGTTACATTTTGAAGTAAAACTTCAGATAGAAAAAAGGCATACTAATTTGTAAGGGAAATAAAACCAAATTAACACCAGATGTATATATAAAAGAGATGAAGAGAGGAAAGTTACTTAAATCATATAGTAAAAGTCTTTCTCTTTCTTTTTTCTCTCCCCCTCATGTAATTTGGACTGAATATAGTTACATGGTAAAATCAGATATTATAAGCAAATAAAAACACAAAAACTTTTTTTAACAAAAAGTCCAACACTATGATGTTAACAAAAGAATGCTTAAAGATGTTCAGAAAGATTAAAAGAGTAGGTAGAACAATTACATAACGGCTATATTCAGATGAGAGGAATACACATGTCAATATTACAATATTTAACAAGATAAAACTAATATCAAGCCAAATAAAAACAAGAAACCACTATAATATTAATGCTTACAGTTGTAAAACAAAACAGACTGTACATTAATATTTATGCATATAATGACACAACACAAAAACTTTCATGAATCATAAACTATAGAAACTCCAAAAAGAAATACAAAGAACATACTAGAAATCTTAAAACCTCTTTCAAATTCAAGACAGATTGAGTGAATAAAAAGTATTAATAGAAGAGCTGAGAAACCAATGGGGATCAAACTGTGGACCCTGATAATAGAATATTCATATTATTTTCATGAACACATGAAACAATAAAAATTAACTATTTTTCTATAAAAGTATGATAAACTTTATATAATTAATGTAAAATCGTTTTCTAAAAGCAATGGAGTAAAACAGAAAAAATGCCTTTCAACCTAGAAAGTCAAAAGCATGTTATTAGAAAAACTTTAGTGAGACAAAGGGAAATACAAAATTATTTAAAAATAACAAGAATAAAAAAAGTAGTACAGATAAAACAGTAATTAGAGAAATATATGTAGTATATATATAGTATTAGGTACCAACATAAATACCTAAACCCCTAAATAAAAATGGAAATCAAAATAATTAAACACCAACTAACAAAAGCTCAGCAACTGGCAATATAACATAAGTAAAAAAGCAAAGAAGAAATATAAATATAAAAGTGAAATTGTTATATGAAATAGTAAAACAGCAACTTTATTAGAAAATGATACAATTTATAAAAGCAACAAAATATACAGACAATGCGCTAAATAATAATAAAAAAAAGAAAGCAAAAGTAGCCGGGCTCGGTGGCTCAGCCTGTAATCCCGCGCCTTTGGGAGGCTGAGGTGAGTGGATTGCCTGAGCCCGCGGGTTCGAGACCCGCCTGGGCAAGCGAGACCTCATCTCTACAATAAATCAAAAAATCAGCCGGG
>CAUYQG010242821.1:0-31190 GCA_963574415.1 Tarsius wallacei
CTCACTTTGTAATGGGGCTGTTTGTTTTTTTCTTTTCAGCACATTTGTGCTCCTTATAGATCCTAGATGTTAGGCCTTTGTGAGACATGGAGTTGGCAAATATTTTTTCCAAGTGTGTGGGCTGTCTCCCAGCTCTCTTGATGGTTTATTTGGTTTTGCAGAAGCTTGTCAGTTTGATGAGGTCCCACATGTCTATCTTATTTCTTATGGCATGGGCACTTAGGGTTTTGATCAGAAATTGGTTGGCAGTTCCAATCTCCATAAGAGTTTCTCCTGCATTTTCTAAGGTTCTTATAGTTTGAGGTTTTACATTTAGGTCTCTGATCCATTTAGAGTTGATTTTTGTGTATGGGGATAGGTAGGGGTTCTGTTTCAATCTTCTGCATGTGGTCAGCCAGTTTTCCCAGCACCATTTACTGACTAGGTTCTCCTTTCCCTAGTGGTTGGTGGTGGAGGCTTTGTCGAAGATGAGTTGGTTGAGAAATTGAGGTTTTGCTTCTGAAATCTCAATTCGATTCCAATGGCCTATATGCCTGTTCTTGTACCAATTCCAGTCTATTTTGATTATTGTAGTTTTATAATAAAGTTTAAAGTTTGTGAGTGTGATACCTCCTGCTTTTTTTTTTTCCCTGAGGATTGTTTTGGCAATTTGTAGTTGCTTATGTTTCCATATGAATTCCTGTGTTGCAGTTTCTAGGTCTGAGAAGAATGTTGCTGGTAATTTGATGGGTATTGCATTACATCTGTAAATCGCCTTAGGTAGAATGGACATCTTAACAATGTTGATTCTTCCAATCCATGAGCATGGAATATTTTTCCACTTGTCTATGTCATCTTTGATTTCTTTTAGCAGTGTTTTGTAGTTTTCATTGTAAAGGTCTTTCACATCTCTGGTTAGGAAGATGCCAAGGTATTTCATTTTTTTGTGGTTATTGTGAATGGCATTGTGCTTTTTATTTGGGTTTCTGTTTGTTTATTATTGGTGTATAGAAATGTGATTGTCTTTTGCACATTTATTTTATAACCTGAGACTTTGCCAAAGTCCTTTATCAGTGCAAGGAGGTTTTTGACAGATTCTCGTGGGTTTTTGAGGTATAGAATCATGTTGTCTGCAAGAGGGATAACTTGATTTCCTCTTTTCCTATTCAGATACCCCTGATCACCTTCTCTTCTCTGATTGTTCTAGCTAGAACTTCCAAAACTATGCAACATACTCTTTTAAACATTCCTGTATTCTCACAATTAGAGTGCATTTTTTTCTTTCTTCAGGCTCTTATAACATAATGCTTGTATTTTCATTTGGTATTTGTTTCACTTTGATTTGCACTATGGATGGTTTTCACTGTCTTTCTTAAATATTTGATGATCTTTGTAAGCAGGCTGTATGAGTAATTCACCTTGTATCCTTAGAGCTGATCAAAACCCAAAATGTTTGTTGGCCATTCTGTGCAAGATGTTATCTTCTTGAGATAAAAATACAAAAAGACGTGGTCTCTTACATGTGTTGTGTGCTTATTAATATGTTGAGCTGACTGAATAACAAGGGAAGGTTCTTTGTCTCTAATAATGAGTTGTTATTGTTTTAAATAGTGTATAGTTCTAGAAGACTTGATAAATAGAATGAGGGAAAATATTTTAAAATATTGAGAGTTTTTGTAAAGAAAATAAACCATATTGAGATATGTTAAGATAGAAGAGCATTAAATCACTAATTGTGAGTTTACCTATGGCTGTCATATTATAATTTAACATATCGAATTATTTTCTCATTTGGTCTGAGTCTTACAGGATGGAACTTTAAAGCCCTCTCCATGGATATCTAGATCTTATCAGTTCCACATAATATGTGGAATAATTTCTAGGCCTTAGAATTTATAATCTTAAAAAACAAAAACAAAAACAAAAAATGGAAAGTATGATCAATGTTCACATTCATCCAAAACTCAAGGCCCTCCTTTGAAAAGCTCCCTGAATTACAAAAGATATAAATTTGAGTGCTAAATATAGCTGAGAGGTTTGTTTCGAAATATGGTATTGAAAGCCTTGACTACCTCATTAAAGAATTTTAATTTTTTTTTTTTTTAGATTAGGAAACAGTTTATTTAGAAAGTAAATTAGAGACAGAGACAGAGAAGATTTACCACCCCAAGACAGGGGAGGGGGCCAAAGCCAGGAAACATGGCCTGGCCATAGCTCAAAGAATACATGGCCACACCATAGCTTAGCAAGGCAATGGCCGCAGTGGCCTGGCAATGGCAGAATTTGAGTTTTTAATTAGCAGTAACAAAACACAGAAAGTTCTAAGTAGTTGAATGACTTAATGTCCATTGTGTATAAGATGGACAGGTTAACTGCACAAATAATTGCCTGGAAGGTTAGAGACCAGATATGAATATAGTTTCAGAGTTGGCAATAGATGATGGAAACTATGGTGAAAGCTCCTTTGGAAATAAGAAAGAAAGAACAGAGTTGTTGAACCATTTTGGAGTCTTTATCAGTAGAATCTTATGAGTGGTCAGAGACATAGGAAAGGAAGAAGAATGTAATAGATGATAATTCTAAATGTCTGGGAGTACGTTAATGAGGGAACATAGGAGGAGGAAGATAATTGAAGAATGAGAGATTGATCATCTGGAATGGCCTGCGTTATATTTTGCTATTGCCTCAAATCTCAGTGGATTAAAATAACAAAGATTATTATTTTCTGTTTCTACGTGTCTATTTTGGGCTGGCTGGCATTTCTGCTCCACATCTTCCTCATTCCTGGGACCCAGGCTGACCGATGAGCCACTATCTGGAAAGTTGCCAGTGGTTGTGGCAGCGTCTAGCACTTAATACTTCATCCTGGAGGAGAGAGCAGCAACTTTAAGCCCCTGTCAGATAAAGCTATTTTTCTCTAATGCTAGTCAAATTGGTTATTTCCTGTTCATTGCTTATGATCTCTCCCCTCTTTTATTTCCTCCAGCTTTATTAATGTATAATTGACCATTAACAATTGTAACAACTGACAATTAACAATTAAGTTGTAAAGCATATATGTACACATTGGGAAATGATTACTACAATTAAGCTAATGAACATATTTTCACATCACATAGTTAATTTTTTATTCTGAGCACACTTGAGTTCTACTCTCTTAGTGAATTTCAAGTATTCAACACAGTATTATAAACTATAGTCACCATTTTCTGCATTAGATCTCCAGATCCATTTATTTTGTGTAACTGAAACTTTATCTCCTTTGACCGATGTCTTCCTATTTTCCCCACCCAGCAGTTTCTGGAAACTACCATTCTACTCTCTGCGTTTATGAGTTTAGCTCTTTTGAGATTTCACTTGTGAGATCATGTGGTATTTGTCTTTCTGTGACTGCCATATTTCACTTAGCATAATGTCCCCCAGATTCACCCGTGCCGTTGTAAATGACAGAATTTCCTTCTTTCTTGAGGGTAGTAATATTATCTACATATATATATGAGTATATAATATACTATATATGTAATATATTATATATATTCTTTATGTATTCATTCATAAATGGACATTTAGGTTTATTTCATATTTCATATCTTGGCTATTGTGAATAATGCTGTGATGGACTGAGAGTGCACATATCTCTTTGACAAACTAATTTCATTATATATATATATATGTAGCTTATATATTCAGAAGTGGAATTGCTGGATCATATGGTAGTTCTATTTTTAGTTTTTTTAAAGGAAACTTCCAAACAGTTTTTCATAATGACTGTATTAATTTATATTCTCATTAATCCAAATGTATTCCCTTTTCTGTGTATGCTAACATTCTATCTATCCTATTTTTGATCAAAGCCATTCTAACAGATATGAGGTGATATCTCATTTTGATCTTAACTTGCATTTACTTAATGATTAGTGAAGCTGAGCATTTTTTCATGTACCTATGGCCATTTGTATGTCTATTCAGAGAGATGCCTATTTAGGTCCTTTGCTTATTTTTCAATCATAATTTTTGCTTTTCTATTGAGTTGTTTGATATCCTTATATATTTTAGATAGTAACCCCTTATGAGATGTGTAGTTTGCAAATATTTTCTCTCATTCTCTGTATTGTCTCATCACTTTGCTAGTTTTTTCATTTGCTATACAGAAGTTTTTTAGTTTGATACCTTCCCATTTGTCTTTTTTGCTTTTGTTGCTTATGTTTTTGGGGTCATATCCAAGAAATCTGTGCGCAGACCAATGTTGTGGAGATTTTCCTGTATGTTTTATTCTAGTAGTTTTACAATTTTAGGCTTATATTTAAGTCATTAATCCATTGTGAGTAGATTTTTGTATATGGGGTGAGATAAAGGTCCAATGTCATTTTTTCACATGTAGATATCCAGTTTTTCCAGTACCATTTATTGAAAAGACCATCCTTTCTCCATTACATATTCTTGGAACGTTTGTCAAAAATAAATTGACTGCAAGTGTGTGGATTTATTTATGTTTTTTCTATTCTGTTCCATTGGAGTATGTATCTATTTTTATGCCAGTGTCATACTGTTTTGGTTACTGTAGTTTTGTAATATATTTTGAAATCAGCAAGTGTGATGCCTCTAGCTCTGTTCTTTTTGCTGAAGATTTCTTTCATTGTTCGGATTTTCTGTGAATTCTAGAATTTTTTTCTATTTTTGTGTCAAATGCCAATAAAATTGTGATAAGGATTGCACTGAATCAGTAGATCACATTGAGTAGTATGACCATTTTAGCAATATTAATTCTTCTAAACCGCAAATACAAGAAATCTTTTCAGTTATTTGTATCTTAAATTTGTTTTATCAATGTTTTGTAGTTTTCAATGTACAGATCTTTTACACCTTTGGTTCAATTTATTCCCAATATTTTATTCTTTTTGATGCTACTGTAGTGGAATAATAATTTTAATTTCTTTTTCAGATAGTTTATTAGTATATATTAATGTAATGTTCAAGAGTATGTTTTTAAATTTTCACATATTTTATAAATTTTAAAATATAAAGTTTCCTCCTGTTTTTGATTTCTAATTTCATACCCTTGGGGTCTGAGAAAACACTTGATATGAATTCAATTTTCTTAAATTTGTTAATACTTGTTTTGTGGACTATGATAATGCAATTTATGATCTATTCTGGAAAATGTTTCATGTGTACTTGAGAAGAATGTCTATTCTGTTGCTGTTAGATGAAATGTTCTGTATCTCTGCTTGGTCCATTTGGTCTATAGGTTACTCAAATCTGATGTTTCCATATTAATTTTCTGTCTAGATGAGCTATCCATTGTTGAAAGTAGACACTGAAGTTCCCTACTATCATTGCACTGCTGTCAATATTGCCCTTCAGTTCTGTTAATATTTGCTTTATATATTTATCTGTTCCAATGTTGGGTGCATATATATTTATAATTATCATATCCTCTTGATTAATTGATCTCTTTCATTATATAATGACTTTTTTTTTCTTGTGACAGTTTTTGACTCAAAATTTGTTTTGTCTGATATAAGTATGGTCACCTTTGCTCTCTTTTGCTTGCCATTTGCATGGAATATCATTTTCTGTCTCATCACTTTCAGCCTATCCATGTCCTTAAAGCTAGAGTGAGACTCTTGTAGGCAGAATATTGTTGGTACTTGTTAATTAAAAGTATTCATTCAATCTTCTTTGTCTTTTGATTGAAAAATTTAATACATTTACATTTAAAGTAATTATTGATAGGTAAGCAATTATTATTGCAGTTTTGTTCATTTTTTTCCGGACTGATTTTACTTCCTTTGTTCTTCTTCTTTCTTTCTTCTTATTTTTGTTTGTCATTTGATGAGTTTTGTAGTAGTTTGCTTTGATTTCTTTATCTTTAGTGTATTTACTTTTTTTTTTTAATCTTGGTGGTTACCATGAGGCAGCAGTCTATTTTATGCTGATAGCAATTTAACTTCAATTGCATAGGAAAGCTCTACACTTTTACTTCTCCCTTTCTCACATTTTAAGTCACTGATGTCACAATTTGCATCACTTTATATTGTGTATCCATTAAAAATTATTGTAGCTTTAATTATTATTAATATTTTGTCTTTTAACTTTTAAACTAGGTTTTAAAAATGTTTTGTGCACCATTACAATATTACAGTACTTTGAATTTGACTATGCATTTACATTTTTATGAGTTTTATACTTTTATGTCTTTTCATTTTATTAACTAGTATTCTTTCATTTTAAGTTGAATAACTCTCCCTTGTAAGACAGATTTAGTGGTGATGAACTCCCTCAGTTTTTGTTTGTCTGGAAAAGTCTTTATATTTACTCTATTTTTGAAGGACAGCTTAGTCAGGTATAATATGCTTGGTGGCAGTTTTTCTTTCAGTTGAATATATCATCCCACTCTCTAGATGCACAAGAGTTCTACTGAGAAATCTCTGAAAACCTTATAAAGATTCCCTTGTATGTTATGAGTTGTTTTTCTTTCCTTTCAAAATTCTCTTTGTATTTGACTTTTGATAATTTATTAATCAGTATTTTTTATTATCATATTGTGGGGTACAGTTAAGGATTAGATATACAAATATGATCTCAATGTAATCTTCTTGGGGTTCATCCTGTCTTAAGACTTTTGAGCCTTATCCACCTGAATATCAATATCCATTTCAAGGCTTGGGAAATTTTCAGTCATTATTATTTTTTTCTTTTTTAGATTGAAGAATACAGTTTATTTAGGAAGTAGATTAGAGATAGAGAGAGAGAGAGAAAGGGGATCCATTCCCCCCAGATTGGGGAGGTTGCTGGAACTTAAAGAGAAACATGACCAGACATTATTTCTTTAAATAATCTCTCAATCCTTTTCTCTCTCTATTCTCTGTCTGAGCCTACCATAATGCATACTTGTTACCACGATGTTCACTTGATACTGTCCCATGAATCTCATTCTTTTCCTTTGTAACTGGATAAATCCAAGTGACTTGTCTTCAAGTTCACAGACTCTTTTGCTTGATCAAGTCTGCTGGTGAAGCTGTCTATTGTGTTTTTTGTTTGCGCTAGTGTGTGTGTGTGTGTGTGTGTGTGTGTGTGTGTGTGTGTATGTGTGTGTGTGTTTTGAGTTTGAGTCTCACTGTCATCCAGGCTGGAGTGCAGTGGCATGATCATAGTTCACCTCAGTCTCAAACTCCTGGGCTCAATTGATCCTCCTGCCTCAGCCTCCTGAATAGCTGGGACTACAGGCATGCACCACCATGCTTAGCTAATTTTTTTGTAAAGATAAGGTCTCCCTATGTTGCCTAGACTGGTCTTAAACTCCACTCCTGTGCTCCAGTGATCCTTTAGCCTTGGTCTCCCAAAGTGCTGGGATTATAGACGTGAGTTACCACACCCAGCCTCTTTATTGCGTTTTTATTTCATTGACTGTATTACTTGTCTCTAGAATTTCTGTATAGTTTTATATCTTTTACTAACAGCAACTGGAGGAAAAGGCTTTTACCAATCAGCCCTGCTATGGATTCTTGGGGTCTCTCTGGCTCTACTTTTCTTATTTCATCCTGGGGAGGAAGTTTTAGGATTATATGCCTTCTCTCAGTCTCACAAAACGAGACTGGGTGCTGAGATACTGCTGTTTATTTTCTCTAGGTTTGTGCCCTGAGATGTTCAAGGCTAAGCAACCTTTCCCAATCTTGCTGAGTCAAGCTGGATGTCTGCGTGTGCCTGTGCACAATCTTCAGAGTCTCATGTGTGTTAGCTGCAGGAGTGAATATGGGGTACTGTATTTAGAGCAGAGGAGAGGCATGTAGAGTATGTAGAGTGCTGGACGAGTGACAGATTAGTGGGAGGTGACTGCAGGTGAGGCATCTTACAAGGTTCATGGACAGGCATCTTGGTGGAGTTTGTATGCTAACTAGTTGAAAATATAATCCCTTGTTAAATTCTGTAGCCCAGTTGCTGTGAGCTCCCATTATTTCTCACTTTTTCTAGCTTGTCCACAGGCTATTCAGCTGCATGGATTCTCTCAATGTTTTTGGTGGGATGAGAAAGAATTGAGCCTCTCATGAAGCATCCTGTATGGCTGAGAAAGGCAAGTGCTCGCTATGCTTTTCCTGTTCTCTATAGAAGAAATTGTGGCTCAAGGGAGTCTCTCTTGGCACTGAATGATGCTACTTTGAGGAAGGGGTGATGTGAGCAAGGTGAAATTGTTGTTGTTCTTCTTACTTTATTTATGCATCTATTTTTTGATTTTTTGCTCCAATAGGGTACTGGGACCTCTCTGGCGTACTCTTGGTCTCAACTGGTATTTCCATGGTGGGGATGAAGTTTGAAAACTTCTATTCCAACATCTTACTGATTTTATTTCCCTCATCTGTCCTGTGTTGAACTTGATGGATCAGAAACTGCAATTCCTAGGTTGAGGGAGAGGGTAAACGTGATAAGGTAGAGTAGAGTGGAGAGGGATGGACCTTTCTTTTTCTGCTTCCTACCTGCCAAAGCCTCTAGCTGGAGGAATAGACATTTAACCTTGAATGAAATTAGAAACCTTATTACGTGGGATTGAATATTTCAAATTACAAATTTAAATCTGGTGGCATAAGTAAACCCAGTGCTTTCATCTAGAGATATGAAAATATATGCAATTTGTCTGAGTTTGTATTTCAGGACAGGGTAAAGAACAAGGCTTACTGAATAATTTTTTTTTACTAACAGTGGGGCACAAAAACTTGTCTAGCTATTACATCTCATGAATTGTTTGTTTATTTTATAAATTTTTTGAATAATAAAGACACTATAAATAAGAGCTGGTGATGGGAGAATCCATGATTACAATTTTCTAAATTTTATAAGAAAGCAAAAATGTTTCATATGCTTATTTTTAAGTCAAGAGACAGCATGCAAAAGTGAACCTTCCTCCAGATATGTTAGTTACATATTGCTGTTTATAGCTTTTAATGGAAGATTTTTCTCAATTGAATTTAAGTTTGTAGATAATGAACTCTGGGCCATTGTTATACTTACATGTATCTCAATGAAGTTAAAACCAAGATTCACCACTCTTTTCTCAGAAGTCACTAACTTTCCTCTATAGTTCTTGGCTAAAAAGAATAACCAGATGCTGAGAACATAATTGTGCCTGGGGATTTTTTTCTTTTTAAAATTTGGTGCATTTTTTAGCATTACTGGTAATCTTTTATGCTTTATTAATTCAGTGGACTCCTCAAAAAGTCAAGTACATTGGAGGATGGATGTAACCTAATTCGTGTTCTCAGGTATAAATGAAACAACAGTCTGTTCTAGAGGACAATAGATGAGGTGTTAACTGTTAGAGGAATTTCTGATTCTATCCAGACATCAAGAACTCTTCTGGCTGAAATTGAACAGTATAAGTATTTGTGTAGGACTTTAGTTTCTTTGAATTTTAATTCATAATACCTTCTTGGATGCTAACATAAGGATTTTGGGCTTCAATTTATTTAGGACTTCAACTATTGAATTTTAATTTCTTTCAGGAAGGGATTTAAATTTAAATTTGCAGCATCTCAGTTTATTTTATTGTTACTAAAATATCTTTATAATGCCTTTTGCTTTTACTGCCAAACAGCTGATGAGCTGTGTTGGACAAAAAGACTAGAAATAATTTGGGATAAGAAATAGAATAGAATAAATTTTCAGTATTAATTCATAAGAAGTTCTGGGAAAGCCAGGTGCAGTGGCTCAAACCTTAATCCCAGCACTTTGGGAGGTGGAGGCAAGAAGATTACCTGAGCCCAGGAGTTCAAAACTAGTCTGGGCAACCTGGTGAGGCCTCATCTCTACAATTAAAAAAAAAATTAGCTGGATGTGATGGAGCATGCCTGTGGTTCCAGCTGCTTGGAAAGCTGATTGCCTTAGCCCAACAGGTAGAGGCTGTAGTGGCCATGAGTGTGCCACTGCACTCCAGCCTGGGTGACAGAGTGAGGAGTGAGATCCCAACTCAAAAAAAAAAAAAAAAAAAAAAAGAAGTTCTGGGGTTAATTTAGTTAATATATGTTTCTAACACATTTGAGTGTCTCTGGGAGCAAACTTTATGCTGTTCAACTGTGGCCCAAAGATAATGAACAAATGGTATTAGAAAGATGAGAGCAGACAATTTTGATAGACTTCTAGTCTCTCTGGGGAGGGATGACTCCATATTTGGTTATGCTTAAGATCATTGATTAAGCCTAAAAGGTAGAGGTGAAAGAAAAGTGAGAGTGCTAGGGAAAATCATTTTTCCCCACTCCTGATGTCTCTTGCCATGTGAAGGGACATCCTTTCCCTCTGTACTCCTTGCTTTTACTCATGAGAAGAGAATGGACAAACATCATTGGTAAGTTTGGGACAAGGAACTGTGTATATGTGGCATATAATCACCCTTTCCTCCTTGAGATTTTTCTCTCTTTAGAGAGATCTTATGTGCTTTTGTTTATGTGAAGAAAGGACTGCTATTGTCTAGTGCTGCCAGTGACTGGTGGGTACATACCTAAATCTGGACAAGGAAGTTTTAGGAAGATCTTTGTTCTCCAAAGCCATCTCCTTCAACCCAGTTTAATCGATAATAAGCTTGATGTTTTGATCTCCTTTAACTAAAATTTTTGCTCTTAATTGGCTTTTATCTGGCAGGAAAGGGAGTGCCATTTATTGGTCTCCTTCAAACCTCAGCAATTTCCATGTTGTTCTGAATAGTGATACAACTTGTAGACATACTGGTTGGTCAATCAATGTTGTAAATGCATAGGTGAAATTGACCAATGTTTAATTTTTTGGGAAGATTTTCAAATGCAGTGTACTATTTACAAAGATTTTCAAAGGCATTTTAAATTCTTTGAACAAATAAAAGCTGATGCACAAGGGAAGTTTAAAAACCAGAAAACTTTCATAGGTGTATTTCTCAGGTATGAGGAAAGTCTTGGATAAGTAATTTGGTGTGTAGTAGATTGTGCAGTGTTAGTAAGAGGAGACATCAGTGACCATAGGAAGAAATTTGTATTGGATATATGTAAGCATACATTTCTGTGTGTGTGTGTGTGTGTGTGTGTGTATTTAGAGTGTGTGGGTGTGTGGATATGTTTATGAGTGTGTCAGTGAACAGGTGTGTGTGTGTGTATGAATGAGTATGTATGGGTTTGGGTATGTGTAGTGTGGTTTTGAGTGCATATGGTTGTTTTATGTGAGATTGTGTGAGGTTGGGTGAGTGTGTGTAAGTGTGTGGGTAAGTGTGTATTTGCCTGGGTGTGTCTATGTCTGTGTAAATAGGTGTTGATGTGGCTGGGGAGAGGCATGAGTGTTTCTAGGTGTGTGTGTGTGTGTATGTGTGTGTGTGTATTTGTATGAAGGGTACGAAGTGCACAACAGACAGCAGATGAAACGAAAGATGCTTACAGAGTGACAAAAATCCATTTTCTCAGTGAATTTCAAGATACATTTTGGGAAAATATCAAACAGATGTTAACATTTCAGAAATTTGCACTTAGAGCTTAACTTTAAAGATTAGAGTTTTCTTTTAATTAATTAATACAGTTTGAGAAAGCCCAGAGTCTGTGAACAAAGTTTTGCAAACTGAGAGAACCTTAGTGGTTGTGCAGATTCTGTGCGTGCTGCACAGTTGCTCCTTGAGAGAATGGGACTTAGTAGATGAAATCCAGCTGTTTCCTTATTTGCTAAGTCATGCACCTTCCATCCAGAGAGAGTGCCTTTTTCTAATCTGTACAATCATGTCCTGAGGTCCTAAATAGCACGATGGGATGGGGTTTTATAGTTCATTTTCCCATGTGTGTCTTTAATGTATACTACTTCGCTCTAGTAAGTTTCTATCAATGGGTACCATTTCCCTCAGTCTAGAGGAAGAGGTTTATTTTCAAGAAAAGGAAAGGCTTCCCTGGGACCTGAGAGAATTGGAAAAATTTACCAACAAAGACTTTAGCTTAAAGGCCATTTATCAAAGATCCAGGAAAATGTATAGGTTGTCTTTGTTTTCTTAACTCCTGCAAGACACATTTTATTTAATGATGGCTTTGGATGTTTGCATTTTGAGAAGAACCTCTTGATGAATAGAAAACTCTAAGACATATAGGAATGGATTTCTAGTGTAGCATAGAAGCTTCACAGGAGCATGGTGTTGGAGAGTTGGGTGAGCTCATGGATTTTCCTAGGGCTCACAAATACCATCGTGACAGCATTGGTTGTTCCTCCTAAGATATACAAATTTCTCAGGCATTTGAGGAAACTAGAAGTCCCAAGAAAGGTGCTTGATAAGGAAAGCAGACTTTGGGGAGGGGTTAGTGGAAGGTTTGTGGGTAGATTTATAAATGAATGTGATAACTTAACCAAGTATTTTGATATGTGTCAAAGTGAAACCAAGTATTTCGAAATTGTGACTATAGAGAATTAATACCTCTAGAAAGACTGCATATGAAAAACTGAGCCGGAGGTGCAGTGGATCATCCTGAGGAGGTGTTTTCCTTTACCAGCCTTCCAATGTGCTGAGTCTAGGGCAAACAAAGTTTCTCAAGCCTCATTTATCCTTTTATAGCACATTAATAAAGTGATTCACTTGTTTGTCAGCACTTTTTACTCTATAAAGCCTCAAACTGACATCAATCATACATGCCAAGGTGTACAGAATAATAAATGCATCTTTTTCCAAAGCTAACTGCAGTTGATTCATATAGCCCCCTTTAATTTACTTTAGTTAGGCTATAGGCTATATATTTTAACTCCTTACGGAGACTGGCTTTCTGCATGCCTAGGCAGTTATTTGAAGGACACGGGATTGTTTTTTCTATCCTTTCAATATTTCAGCTTTTCTTTTACGAGTGTGTCACTGATGTATTAATGACTATCATGAACAATGCGTATGTCTGTGCTGAGGGACTACAGGCAGTTACGTGATATAGTTTTAAAAGGTGAAGATATTGGATACAAACAGACTTTGGATTTGAATCCTCAGTCTGCTAATTGCCAGCTGTTAGACTTTGAGAAGCTCATTTAAATCCATGGAGCCTCAGTTTCTTTATCCTTAAGAATATTATGATTTCTAACTTTCAGAATTGTTGTGATAATTGCAATTCTATATGATAATTACATTAAATATTTAGCTCAATATTTGGCACTTTGGTAAAAACATTTATATAACTAGACTTGTGGAATGTTACCTCCCTTTTGTAAATCTGAAAATTACAAAAGCATCTTATAACAAACTTTCAATAGTGGTGACTATAATAGTAAAAATGGTCCATTCTTACAGTTATTTTTTTTCTCTGAAATTTTACTTAAAGTTTAGAATGCTGTTAAGGTCCTCTGTTTTGTGTCCTATGTTAGTTTAGTGATTCTGTCATTTTAACTGAAATACAGTAGTTTCCCCTTATCTGAGAGTCTGCTTTTTACAGTTTCAGTTACGTCAAAGTGCCCCAAAAACCTTCAATGGAAAATCCCGGAAACAAACAACTCATAAGTTTGAAGTTTTATGCCGTTCTGAATAGTGTGATGAAATTTCACATTGTCTCTCTTTGTTCTGCTTGGGACTTGAATCATTCCTTTGTCCAAGGTGTCTGTGCTGTAAATACTACTTGTTCATTAGTCACTTAAGAGCCCTCTCAGTTATCAGATGAACTATCCCCATATTGCTTGTGATCAAGTAATCCTCTTTTATTTAATAATGACCCCAAAGCCTGAGAGTCATGATGTTGGCATATCGTTATAATTGTTCTATTTTATTATTGATTATTGTTTTTAATCTTTGTGACTAATTTATAAATTAAACTTTATCATAGATATGTGTGCATAAGAAAAGTAACCGTATATATGTACTATCAGCAATTTCTGACACCCACTTGAGGTCTTGAAACTTATCCCCCATGGTTAAGGGCGGACTGTTGTGCTTAGCAGAGGGATCTAATTTACTTGACCTTCTTTCTCTCCTTGGGAAGGAAATTCCTCTTCTGGGCTTCCATACCACAGAAATCATTACATTGATTAATAACCTATCTATTTTCATTACCATCTCTCCTATTATACTATTAACTCTTGGAAGATAGGTCTTATGTGTTTTCTACATTTTTTATGTCCCCAGTTTCCTAAGTCAAATAGTTAATTAATGGATTATTATTTTAAAAAACTAATACTTGCCTGGTTCTACTTTATACAGTAGAAAAATACATAGGTAATGGGTTCACAGACAGATTTTTGTATCATATAGTGAAGCTTACAACAGGTAAAATTTATTGACCTTTCATCTAATAGCTTCTGGTTTTGTGTTGTCAAAGGAAGGTTCAGAGAAGAAAGAACTTCAGAAGAAAGAGTAGAAGAAAGAGTTAAACTGGAAAGAAGACAGGAGATCCAAGGTTTTAGGAAGATGGATTCACCAAATAAATACAATATGCAATCTTGACTTAGTTGGTGATATAATCTTTATAATCAAAAGAATCCTTTAAGGCCAGTTTTCTCTTTCCCAGTGCCAAATAAATTGTGTTCAATGAAAAGTCCAGCAATTTCTGTTCATGATAAAAAAAAAAGAGCACTTTTTCCCCACATAGTTATCTTATTTTAAGGGTCATGACATATCCACAGATATTAGCATGCAAAAGTTGAAGATGAAGTTTAAAAAAATTTTCCCCAGCTTGATTAACTATAACTGACAAAATTATATATATTTACTAAGTACAATGTGATGTTTTGATATATGCATGAGGCTAAAGTTGTTTTTGTCAGAAAGAAAATATGGCATAAACATTCTACGTTGCATGATTTGGGGGACTAGAGGGACACAGGGTAACCCTAGTCACGTTGCAGTGAAGGAAGTGATCATGGCTGTGTTCACCTTAGGGATGTAATAGTGGTGGCAGGACCATATGTCACTTGCCTCCACAGTTTCTTCTTGTGACCAAATCTCATTCTCTAAGTTTGGGTGTGGCCACACAATGTTGTTTGATAATCTTTTGATTTGATATTGTTGATTTGATGGTTTACTTTTAGCTAATATAATATGCAATCTTGATTTAGTTGGTGATATAATCGTCTTTACAATCAAAAGACCTAAGGATCTTTTAAGGTTAATTTTCTCTTTCCCAGTGCCATAGTTTTTAATTCTCTCTCTGTATTTTTATGCTAGCTAGTTATTGAAGTATAAAATAACAAAAATGCAAAGTTAATATATGTACTTTTTAATGAATTTTCTCAAAGGTAACATAGTAATAAAAGTAGCATCCAGATTAAACATCAGAACACTGCCTGAAACCTAAAGGCATCATTATGTGCTTTCAAGTCACTGCCCTCCTCTCTTGCTCTGCCATTAAGGGTAATCACTATCCTGACTTCTAACACTTTTTGTAAATGGCTTTACACAATATTTACTTTTTTGTGTCTTATTTCTTTTATTCATATTATGCTTGTAAGATGTATTTATATTATGTGAATAATTAATTTATTCATATAGTTATATGGTATGTCACAATATGTGATACTATAATTAATATACCTATTCTCTCATAGGTGAACACTTTGGTATTATAAGGATTTCCAGTTTGGGAATATTACAAATAGTATTTTTTGCCGACCATGTGCACATACTTCTGGAATGTATATACCAAGGCATGAAGTTTCAGGGCACAGGGCATATCTACATAGGTTAGCTTTGGTGAATACATCCAAACAGTAGTTGAATCAATTTATACTCCCATCAGTCCATGTATGAGCATACTGTCTCCTTCTTACCATTGCCAACATTTGATATTTTCTGTTATTTTACTATTTACCATTCTAATGGTTTAATTTGCATTTCCCTGATGACCATTTTGATATCCTCTTTTAGCATTGCCTATGCCAGTCTTTTGTTAATTTTTTCTGTTGGGTTGTCTTCCTTTCACATGTTGATATGCAGGAATTCTTTATGTTCCAAAGAATACTATTAATTCTTGGAAGATATGTCTCATTAGGACAGTATATTCTCATTTGTGTCTAGCTTCTTTTTGCTTAAAATATGATTGTGAGGTGCTTCCATGCTTTGCGGGCAGGATTGCAGGTCATTCATATTACTGTTATATGGTATTTCATTTTGTGATTTGAAGGAGCCATTTAATGGCTAATAAATATTTAGGTAGTTGGCAGCTATTTGGAATAGCACTGTTATGAACATTTTTACACCTTTGTTTTACATATGTGCAGAAAGTCCTTAATGTCATCAATAGGTTCCTAGAAACTTCTACTGTAAGTGAAATTACAAAGGCTAATTGATATAAACAAGAGTTAAATTTTTATTACATATTTCTGGCCATAAAAGCATCACCAAACTTCTAAATAAAGACCAAAACATTTCTAAAATTAAACACTGAGAATAATATGACCTATACATTTAAGAAAGATTAATAAAAACAAGTAAGTTATTTATTTTTACCCAATTTTTAGTGAATCAGCAAGTAACAGTGACCCGTCATAGTAGTGGTGGGTTAAATCAAGCAATAAATGTTGGCATAGTGAAAATTATACTTCCTACCACCACGCAGTTCAAGAGCAGAAACAAATATGGAGGACTCTCTCTGTGCTTTTGTACTGCATTGGTTATTATTGTATGTTTGTTTGATTATCATAAGTTTTATAAATTTTTATTTTATAATAACTTGTATTCATTTATTTATTCATTTGCCAACTGCTTATTCCAGTTCAGAGTCATAGTTGGCTGGAGCCTATCTGGTAGATCAGGATACAAGGTGGGAATCAACCGTGGCCAGGATGCCATTCCATCACTGGGTGCACTCATATACGCACACATACACACACCACACTCAGTCAGACTGGGACCAGCTAGATATGCCAATTAACCTAATGTGCACATCTTTGAGATATGAGAGGAAACCAGAGTGCCTCAGAAAATTCACACAGACATGGGGAGAGCATACAAACTCCATACAGTCAGTGACCCTCGCTGGGAATAGACTTTTTTTCTTCATGAATGTTATAATGAAACAACATTGAATGAAATAACATTATTTGAACACCTGCTGTATACATTTCTGTTAAATATCTAAGAGTGGAATCGATCAATTATAAAGTATACATGTATTAAACTTTAGTAAATATTACTAATTAGTTTTCCTAAGTGCATTATAAAGTATACATGTATTAAACTTTAGTAAATATTACGAATTAGTTTTCCTAAGTAAATATTACTAATTAGTTTTCCTAAGTGCTCCTGATCTACCAGATAGGCTCCAGCCAACTATAACTCTGAACTGGAATACGCAGTTGGCAAATGAATAAATAAATGAATACAAGTTATTATAAAATAAAAATGTATAAAGCTTATGATAATCAAACAAACATACAATAATAACCAATGCAGTACAAAAAAACTAATTAGTTTTTCTAATTATACTCATGTCACCAGTGAATGAGATTTCTGAATCATTTTAATCATCACGAACACTTGATATTATCTATTTTACTTATTTATTTTTCATTTTAGTAATTTTGGTGGTGGGCATGCAGTGATAATACATTGCATTGTGTTTCTTGATAACTATAGAAATTGAGCATCTTATAACATATTAATTGCTATTTGATATTTTCTTTTTTGAAATTCCAGTTGAAATCTTTTAGATTTTTTATTAGGTTTTAAAAATTGATTTGTAAGATTTATTTTTATATTTTGGATAAAAGTGTTTTGTCAAATATATTTACTGTAAATGTCTTGTCCCCAACATACTTTTTGCCTTTTTATTCTCCTGATGGTGTCATTTTATGAACAGAAGTTTTTAATATTAACGTAATCTAATTTCTCAAAATTTTTTCACTTGTGGTTAGTACTTTTTATGTCTTGTTTTAAAAATATTTGCTTATTCTATGGTCATGAGTATGTTTGACCATGTTTTTTTCCAGACACTTTTTTTTTTAACCTTTCACTTTTAGATGTACAATTCACCTAGAATTGAATTTTGAGTATATTATGTGTTAGAGGTCACTATTTTATTTTATTTTTCAATATAGTCACCTAATGTGACCCAGAACCATCTATTGAAAAGCACTTCTCTTACTCTCTGCTTTGCAGGATTATAGATCAAATGATCATATTTGTGTAGATCTCTCTTTAGAATCCCTAAGCTGTTCTATGGTCTATTTATTCATTACTGTACTCACAGTATTTTAATTATTATACCTATACAATAAGTCTTGGCTGTTTAAGTCTTCTAGTTTTGTTCCTTTTCAAGACTACCTTATTATTTGACTGCTGTATTTCCATATAACTTCTAAAATTCTTCAATTTCTTCAGAAAATCTGCTGAAATTTTATTTGGGATTGTATTGAATAATGGACTAGTTTAGTAGAGTTAACACCTTTGCAATAATGAATTTATCAGTGACTATAGCACACAATTCTCACTAGATATATTCCTTGGTAGTTAATTAAAAAAAAATTCTTTTATAGATCCAAGATGACTACCAGAGAGTAGCTGACCAGCATAGAACAAGGAGGACAATCCTGTTGTGGCAACCCCAGGCAGCTTCAGCAGACAGATGGAGGAGGCACCCTACATCTTGAAGAGGACTCTAACACATAGGGAGCAAGGAGGAGAGGGGCTGGGAGGCAAGCATTGGAGCCAGAAGGCTCCATTCCCACCAGGCACCCACAGGATTTGCAGTTCTGTCTTGCACATAAGAGAAGGTGAGTGTTTCTCATATTCTATGACAGTTCTCCTCCCCTCAGCTACATGCTGGTCTTTAGTCTCATGTGGAAGAGGCTTGAATAGAGCACAGTGGTGCCCATATAGAGCCGGGGACCCACTGGAGCTGGGAATGCCTACTGCCAGTCAACCCCTGAGAGTGCATTCCCACCAGCAATACTTGTCAACCAGATCCTGGGCTGAGAAAGCTTGCCTGCCTGGCTTAGTGCCTGCCACCAGTGTCTGGCTGCCCCAGACCAGGAAGGAATGCCTACTAGCCTCAATTGCCCAAAGGGTAGGTCCTGCCATGACAAGGACTCTGCTGCTTTTAAGTTGTGAGTGAGGCCTTTGCGGGGGAGAGACAGTCATGAAAAGCACATGGAAGCACTGTTTCCTAGTGTGAGTACTTATGGACTACAGGATGTGTAAAAATTCTGGCAGTGCTGCCACTACCCAGAGCCCATCCCTCCCCCAATCCCCACAAAAAGCTCACAATCTTGGGTTTGGAAATCAGTCTGACTGCCTGACCATGGGAAGAACTTTGTAGCTGAAAGTGATTTTGAGTTCTGCACACTGCCCAGCAGGAGTTGTGGATTAGGAGTAGCTGCCCCCCTCTCTCTGTATGTGAACTATTTTGAATGACAGAAAAGGCCCAGGGCAGCTAGGCCATGTCTAGCTACAAAACAACAAGACTAAATAATAATAAAAACAAAAGAGCTGGTCCTCACAGATGAGGAAGTACTAGCAGAAAAATACCAGCAATCCTCAAAGACTTAAAGAGGCATCATATACAAAAGCTCCTCCCAAACCTTCCAAAGTGGAATCTATTCAGAACAACCTGTCCCTGATGACAGACATAGATTTCAGGCAATGGATGACTAAAATGGTAAAGGAAAACCACGAGAAGCTGGAAGTAAAGATCACACAAGAAACAAAAGCAATGCAGGAAATAAAAGTTGAGATGGGCAATATAAGCAAGGTCAAATCTAAAATTCTGGAAGTGAAGAATTCCTTGCTGAAATTTCAAAGCACAATGATGAATCTAGGTAGCAGAACTGATCAGGCAGATGAAACAATCTCAGAACTTGAAGATCAAAATATTGAACTACTCCCATTTGACAAAAACAGGAAGAAAATTCTCAAAAAATGAGCAAAGTCACAGGAGGTCTGAGACTAAGTAAAAGGACAAAATCTATGATTCATTGGCACCCCCCAAACTGAAGGGGAAAATGAGAACAACCTAGAATAAATCTTACAATAGGTCATCCAAGAATATTTTTCCTATCTCACCAGAAAGGCAATCATCCAAAGGCAAGAGATTCAGAGAATACCTGCAAGGGTATTCATAAGAAGACCATCCCCCAAACATACAGTAATCTGTCTCAACAAGGCAAACCTGAAAGAAAAAAGCTCTAAATGTATCTATAGAGAAGAAACAGATCACCTACTGGGGAAGACCCACCAAAATTTCAGCAGATTTCCCTCCAGAAACCCAGCAGTAAGCCAGAAGAGACTGGAGTCCATCTTTACTGTTCTTAATGTTAAACAATTCGAGCCAATAATTTCCTACTTTATGAAGTTAAGCTTCTTCAGTGATGGAAAATTAAAATCCTTCCCAGACAGCCAATTCTAAAAGAATGTGCCAGCTTCAGACCAGCCTTTCAGGAGATACTTAAGAAAGTTTTGTACATAGAAACAAACAAACAAAAAAAACAGTTCCACCTATCACAAAAGTACAGGAAAACAGAGAGTGAACAAAGCATACAGATAATCTACAAAACCTTTTAAAAAAGCAAAACAACCTTTTAAGAGAATTATGACAAGGATAAACACTCACATATCAATAATCAACTTGAATGTGAATGGACTGAGTGTGCCACTAGAAAGGTATAGAGAAGGAAACTCGATAAAGAAACATGATCCAAAATTTTGCTGCATCCAGGAAACCTATCTCAGTGCAAAGGACACCTACAGATGCAAAGTAAGGAACTGGAGAAAGAAATTCTGGGAAAACAGAAAACAAAAAAGAGCAGCAGTAACTACTCTTACATCAGAAGAAACACACTTCAAAACAATAAAAGTTAAAAGGGACATGGAAGAACACTACATAATGATAAAAGGTTCAATCTAACGGCAATAAATATCCATCTTATATATGCACCGAACACAGGAGCATCTGGGTTTATAAAACAATTTTTACATAAACTAAGAGAAGACAGAGACACCCATAAAATCATAGTCAGAGACTAATACCCTGTTAACAGCCCTAGACAGATCATTAAGACAAAAAATCTACAAGGACATCTGGAACCTTAACTTGACACTCAACAAATTGGACCTGATAGACATCTGTAGAACACTCCACCCAACAACCACAGAGTATACATTCTACTTGTCAGTATATGGAACATACTACATGGTTCATTACTTTTTGGGGCATAAATCAGGTGTCAACAAATTCCAAAATGTTGAAATAATACCAAGTATGTCCTCAGTGGAATTAAAATAAATGTCATTACCAATAAGAACCCCCTTAAACACACAAATGCATGAAAATTAATAATGCTCCTGAATGACTTTTGGGTTAACACAGAAATCAAGACAAAAATACAAAGATTTCTGAAAACAAATGAAACAAAGACACAGCATATCAAAACCTCTGGGATACCATTAAAGTGGTGTTGAGAAGGAATTATATAACATTACACGGACACATTAAAAAAAATAGAGGGATCGCAAGTAAACAGCCTAATGTGACACCTAAAGGATATGGAAAGGCAACATCAATTAAATTCTAAATTCAGCAGAAAAAAAATCCAGATTACTAAGGCAAAGTCACAATTGCAGGACATAGAAGATAAAAAAAAATATCATTATCTACAAGACAAAAAATGGATTCTTTGAAAAGATAAGTAAGATTGACAGATTCTTGGCCAGATTAGTGAGAGAGAGAGAGAGAGAGAGGGAGAGAGAGAGAGAGAGAGAGAGATAAAGTCTGAATAAACACAATTAGAAACCAAAAGGGTGATGTCACATCGGACCCTGAAGAAATGCAATAGATCATTAGATATTACTCTGAACATCTTTATGCAAATAAGCTAGAAAATCTAGAGGAAATGGAAGAATTTCTGGCATCACACAACTTCCCAAGGTTGAACCAGGAAGACTGAAAATCTAAACAGACTAATAACTAACCAAGAAATCAACTAAGTTATTAGAAATCTCCCTGCCAAAAACTCTGGATCAGATAGTTTCTTAGCTGAATTCTATAAGACATACAAGGAAGAACTGACAAAAATCCTATTAAAGTATTCCAGGCAATCAAGAAGGAAGCTCATTCTATGAAATTAATATCATCTTGATAGCACAAGTGGCAAAGAATCAACAAAGAAAGAGAATTACAACCTAATTTCCCTGATGAACATAGCTGCAAAAATTCTCAACAAGATTGTAGCAAATTATATGCAGCAACACATTTCCAGTATAATCTATCATGAGCAGGTAGCCTTCATTCTTGAGATTTATGAACATAGTTCAGCACTGTAACAGGTATAAATCCAAGAACCACATGATTACCTCATTAGAAGCAGAAAAGCATTTGACAAAATCCAGCATCCCTTGTTGATAAAAACCCTTGAATGCCTAGGGATTGAAGGAATATTCCTCAACACAATAAGAGCCATCTGTGACAAACCTGCAGCCAACATCATGCTTAATGGGCAGAAACAGTAAACATCCCTCCCCCCACAAAGAACTGGAACAGAGATGCTCACTCTCAGCCCTCCTATTCAACATAGTACTGAAAGTTCTAGCCAGAGCAATCAGGCAGGAGAAGGAAATCAGGAGTACCCAAAATAGGAAAAGAAGGAGTTAAGTCATCCCTCTTCACAGATTATATGATTCTACAGAGGATGCCAAAAAATGAATATACATTTTAAGAAAATAAAAAACTGTATTAAAGTGGAAATACTCAATATATACTGATAACAAAAATGAATACAAGTCACATCTGACTTTTGCAATTACAACAGGTACTCAGAGTGGTTACTGTCAACATCCAGACACTTCTGATTATGGCGAATGACTGCAGGACTTGTTGCTGTGCGAGGCCTCCCAGATCTTCCCTTGTACACATCACACATAGTACCACGTGTCTCAAACTTACCATGAATGTGTGCAGTTGTTAGGCGTGTTAGAGTTTCTGTTGCGTACTCATGCCTCCATTGTCATTGTACTTCCACAAGTTCTTGAATTTCAAATATCATTTCAAAATGGTCTTGTACTTCTGAACAACAACCGTGCATCCATCATTTTCTTTGACTGCCTTGTCTGTCTCATGGTGACACTAGCATTCATTTGAGTAACACCATCTTCTAAGTAAATGTCATACTACACATTACTACCATAATTTAATTCCACTTTGAAAAATAATACGTAGATAACATCTCTTAAATAGTATGTACATTTTTTGGGACCCCTAGTATACCTAGAAAACATTAGCATGTCTATCAGAAACCTCCTCACACTGACAAATGACTTTGATGAAGTCTGAGGTTACAAAATCAACATGCAAAAGACAGTTGGATTTTTATACACCAACGATAAGGAAGATGAGAACCAAAGAAAAAAACGTAACTACATTCACAAGAATTCCATTAAAAAAAGTGAAATACTTTGGCATCCACCTAACCAAAGAATTGAAAAACTTTTACAATGGGAACTATAAAATGCTACTCAAAGAAATCAGGAATGACACAAACAAATGGAAAAACATACCATGCTCATGGATTGGAAGAATTAATATTGTCAAGATGTCCATCTTACCCAAGGCCATCTGCAGATTCAATGCAATCATTATCAAATTGTAAACATCATTTCTCACAGATTTAGAAAAGGTAATTTATAAATTTATATGGAAGCAAAAGCATAAGTAGCTAAAGCAATCCTCATCAAAAGGAACAAAGTTGGAGATATCACATTTCCAGACTTTAAACTTGGTTACAAGGCTACAGTAACCAAGATGGCATGGTATCGGTATGGGAATAGACACATAGACCAACGAAGAATGCAGAAATAAAGCCACAGTCCCTCAACCAACTAAGCTTTGACAAAGTCATTAAAAACAAACATTGGGGGAAAATAAATCATATTTAGCAAATGGTGTTGTGAAAACTGTCTAGCCATATGCTGAAGAATAAAACTGTACCTCTATGTATCACCATACACAAAAGTTAACAAAATGGATCAAGAACATAAATGCAAAACCTGAAGATCGTAAAAGAAAACATAGGAAACATCTCTCTGGACATTGGAGTAGACAACAAATTCATGACCAAGTTTTCAAAAGCAAATGCAACAAAAGCTAAGATTGACACGTGGAACCTTACAGACTGGAAAGTTTTTGCATAGAAAAAATAACCATCAAGGGAGTAAAGAGACAATCCATGTGATGGGGAAAATTATTTGCAAGCTGCACACATGACAAAGGCCTAACATCAGAGTCTACAAGCAACTCAAACAAATTGCAACAAAATCAACAAATAAAATCAAAAACAAAATAACTCCATTAAAAAGTGGGCAGAGGACATGAACAGACACTTCTCAAAGGAAGACATACAAACAGCCAACAAACATGTGAAAAACTGCTCAGCCTCATTAATCATCAGAGAAATACAAATCAAAACTACAATAATGTAGTTGGTTATCGTTAATAGCTATCATTAATGAGTCAAAAACAAATGCTGGTGTGGCTGGTCTTCTATACTGTTGGTGGGAATGTAAGCTAGTTCAACCTCTGTGAAAAGCAGTGCGGCAATTTCTTGAAGAACTAAAAATTGAGCTTTCGTATGATCCAGAAATCTCACTTCTGGGAATGTACCCAGAGACACATAAATCACTTTGCGAAAAGACCCCTGCACACTCATGGTTATTGCAGTACAAGTCACAATACCAAAAACATGGAACCAATCCAGATGCCCACCAAAAATGGACTGGATAAAGAAAATGGGGTACATATGCATGATGGACTATTATGCAGCCATAAAAAAGAACAAAGTCATGGCCTTTGCAGCAATCTGGATACTGCTGAACACAATTATACCAAGTGAACTATCATAGAAATGAAGAATTGAATATCACATGTTCTCTGTCACAAGGGGCCCTATCACAGGTCATGCCAGCACAAGGGTGGAATTGGCAGATGCTGGACACCGTAGGGGAGGGCAGGAAGGGAGGAGGGAGGAAGGCATATGGCAACACACTGGACACTTGATCCACTAGCAGGTGGGGAGCCAGCCAGCTAGAAGTCCAAACATTACCTGCATGCAACCTATTTATGTAGCAAATCCCCACTTATACCCCACAACTCTAAAATTAAAAAAAAATTAAAAAAGAAAATAGAGAAAAAAGACTCTGAAAAGAGCTTTAAAATAAGTTTATTTAAAATTCTCAAGGAAGGGAAGACACTAGTTAAAAAAATTAGAATTATGTTATAATACATGTGTACATACACACACACACAATCATGCGTGCTGCATAGCAATGTTTCAATCAAGGACTGATGACATCTATGATGGTGCTCTCATAAGATTATAATGAAGATTAAAAATTCCTATTGCCTAGTGATGTAATGTCTTAGTTCACTTTAATTTTATAAATTAGTGTAATGTAACTGTTTAGAGTTTGTAAAGTCTATAGTAGCGTACAATGATGTGCTAGGCCTTCACATTCACTCATCACTCACTGACTCACCCAGAGCAACTACCAGTCCTGCAAGCTCCATTCATGTTAAGTGCCCTATACAGGTATGCCATTTTAATCTTTTATACTGTATTTTATTGTACATTTTCTATGTTTAGATATGTTAAGATACACATACTATTGTGTTATAATTGTCTGCAGTATTCAGTAAATACAGTAATATGCTGTACAGATTTTGTAGCCTAGGAACAATAAGTTATGCTGCATAATCTAGGTGTATAAAAGCTATACCATCTAGGTTTGTGAAAGTACACTTTATGATGTTTACTCAATGACAAAACAGCTTAATGCTGTGTCCCTGTCATTAAGTGATGCATGACTCTGTGTGTGTGCAAACACATAATTTTCTATTTGTCCATTGATAGTAAACACAAGTAAATTGATTTAATATATTTATCCTGGATCCAATAACCTCACTAAAGTAACTTATTACTTCTAATAGTTTGTCTATAGATTGTCTTGGATTTTCTATATAAACAATTATGCCTTCTGCAAATAATGACAATTTTATGTTTATTTTCTCACCCTTAGGACGTTTTCCACTTTTCTTGTCTTACTATATTGGAGAAGACCTTCAGTACAATATTGACTGGTGATACCAGGCATCCTTGTTTCATATCCAATCTCAAGTAGAAAGTTTGCATGATGATGATGCTCACTGCAGATTTCTTGTAGGGATATCCATTGTTAGGTGAGGATGTTCTCTTCCATTTTTTGTTTCCATTAAAAAAAAAATCATTAATGAGTGTTGAGTTTGTCAAATGCTTTTTCTGCATATGTTGGTTTGGTTGTATTTCTTTTCTCCTTCATCATGTTATGGTAGTAAGTTACTTAGGATGAATTTGGAGTGTTAACCCACGACTACAATAAAATCTATTGCTCAAGAAGTATTATCTTTTAAAATGTATTTCTATATTCATTCGCTACATGCTGTTCAGAATTTTTGCATCTATGTTTATGACAGGAACGGATTTAATATTCTTTCTGGTAATGTGCTTATAACGTTTTGCAATCAAGGTTATGTTGATGTCATAAAATTGTTCTGAAATGAGTTTCTTCTTTTTCCTTTCTTTAAAAAATTTTTTTCCTTCTTTTTCTAATTGTGGGAAGAGTTTTTGTGTGATTGGTGTTCTCTCTTAAAACTTTGAAAGACTTTACCAGTGAAGACATCTAGGTCTTAAGGTATTTTTCTTTTTCTTTTTTTGTGGGAAAGTATTCAATGATAGAGTCTGTCTCTTTAGTAACAGGGGTTTTTTAGATATCCTCTTCTTAATAAATCAGCTTGGCTAAGTTTTTTTGGGAGAAATTTATTAATTTCATTTGAATTGTTGAATGTACTGATGTAAAGTTGATCATTGGATCATTTTATGATATTGAAAAAGATTTTCTCTTTTATGATAAATCTTTATATGAGTTTATCAATTTTATTATTGATTTTAAAGAACCAGCTTCTGGTTTTGTTGGTTTTCTCTACTGTAAGTTTGACTTTTCTTTTTTGTTGATTTCAGTTCTTTTTTCTTATTCTTTCCCGTCCCTTTTTAAAGTTTGATATGCTATTATTTTTCAAAGTTATTAAAGTGGAAACTTAGATAATTGATTTTTAAGCTTTCTTCTTTTTTAATCCGTGCATTTAAAGGTTCTCATTTCCCTCTAAACACTGCTTGGTTGAATCACACAAGGTTTGATTTGTTCTATCTTTTAAATTATTCAGTTTATATATTTTAAAATTTTGGTTTTGAAGTTCTTTGAGCAATATAATATTTAGCATATATTTTTACATTTTTAGACAGTTGGAGTATTTTCTAGCTATCTTTTAAATTTTGTCCTTAATTTCACTGGGGGCAGAGAACAACTCAATTATTTTAATTTTAATTTTTTATTTTAAAGATGTGGGGTACAATTCAGGGTTAGATATACAAATGTTCATTATGCAGGTACCCTAGTTGATGAGATGTGCCCCCCACTTTCCCTGGAAGTTCCCCATTACCGCCAATCCCACCATCTCTTCTCTGGCAGTTTCCCACTACTGCCAATACCCTTCTTGCAGTATTATAATAATTGTTCAAGGTTCGCTCATGAGTGAGAACATGTGGTACTCAGTTCTTTGTTTCTGTGATAGATCACTCAGTATTATAGATTCTATGTCTATCCAAGTTGCTGCAAAATTCATAATTTTGTCTTTCTTTATGGCTGTGTAATATTCCATCACGTATATGTACCACATTTTTTTTAGCCAGTCCTCTTTCGATGGGCAGCACCATTGGTTCCATGTTTTTGCTATTGTGAATGTAATAAACATGTGTGTGCAGGAATCTTTTTCATAGAGCGATTTGTGTTCCTTCTGGTATATTCCCAGTAAAGGGATTGTGGGGTTGTATGGAAGGTTGAGTTTTAGATTTTTTAGGAATCATCACACTGCTTTCCACAGAGACTGTGCAGATTTACACTCCAATCCAGTGTAGAAAAGTTGCTTTTCCCCTGCATCCTCTCCAGCATCTGTTGTTTTATGAGTTATTGATAATGGCCATCCTGACTAGAGTTAGGTAGTATCTCAGTGTGGTTTAAATATGCATTTCTTTGATGACTAGTGAGACCAAGTGTTTTTTCATGTATCTGTTGGCTGCTCATATGTCTTCTTTTCAGAAATGTCTATTCATATCTTTTGCCCACTTTGTAATGGGGCTGTTTGTTTTTTTCTTTTCAGAAATGAGTTCCTTATAGATCCTAGATGTTATGCCTTTGTCAGATATACAGTTAGCAAATATTTTTTTCCCTGGCTGTTGGCTGTCTCTCTGCTCTCTTGATGGGTTCTTTGGTTTTGTAGAAGCTTGTTGGTTTGAGGAGGTCCCACTTGTCTATCTTTTCTCTTGTGACATGAGCACTTGGAGTTTCTATCAGGTATTGGTTACCAGTTCCAATTTCCATAAGGGCGTCTTCAGCATTCTCTAAGGTTCTTATAGTTTGAGGTTTTATGTTTAGGTCTTTGATCCATTTAGAGTTGATTTTTGTGTATGGTAATAGGTAGGGGTCTTGTTTTAATCTGCATGTGGTCAACCAGTTTTCCCAGCACCATTTACTGAATAGGTTCTCCTCTCCCCAGTGGTTGATGGTGGGGGCTTTGTCGAATATGAGTTGGTTGAGAAATTGAGGTTTTGCTTCTAGTATCTCAATCCTTTTCATTTGGTCTATATGCCTTTTCTTGTACCAATACTAGGCTGTTTTGATTATTGTACCTTTATAATAAAGTTTAAAGTCTGGGAGCGTGATGCCTCCTGCTTTGCTTTTTTTGCTGGGGATTGTTTTGACTATTTGTGGTCATTTATGCTTCCGTATGAATTCCTGTATTGTCATTTTCAGATCTGAGAATACTGCTCGTTATTTAATGAGTATTGCATTAAATCTGGAGATTGCCTTTGGTAGGATGGACATCTTAACAGTGTTAATTCTTCCAATCCATGAGCATGGAATATTTTTCCATTTGTGTCATCTTTGATTTCTTTGAGCAGTGTTTTGTTTTTCGTTGTAAAGATCTTTCTTTAGTTAAGAAGATGCCAAGGTATTTCATTTTTTTTGTTGTTGCTATTGTGAATGGGACTGTGCTCTTTATTTGGGTTTCTGTTTGTTTATTGTTTGTGTATAGGAAAGAGACTATCTTTTGCACATTTATTTTACACCATAAAACTCTGCCAAAGTTCTTTATCAGTGCAAGGAAGTTTTTCACAGATTCTCTTGGGTTTTTGAGGTATACAGTCATATCATCTGCAAAGAGGGATAACTTAATTTCCACTTTTCCTATTTGGATACCCTTGATTTTCTTCTCTTGTCTGATTGTTTTAGCTAGGACTTCCAATACTATGTTGAAAAGGAGGAGTGAGAGTAGACATCATTGTCTTGTTCAGGTTTTTAGGGGAAATGGTTCCAATTTCTGTCTGTTTAGCTGTATGTTGCATATGGGTTTCTCACAGATGGCTCTTACTATTTTGAGGTTTGTTCCATCTATGCTTAGCTGTCCGAGGGTTTTTTTAATCAAGAAAGGATGCTGGATTTTGAAAGCTTTTTCTGCATCTAATGATATAAACAAGTGGTTTTTGTTTTTACATCTGTTGATGTATTTAATTATGTTTATGATCTTGCAGACATTGAACCAGCCCTACATCCCGGGGATGAAGCTTACTGGATCATGGTGGATGATTTTTGAGATGTGTTTGTGGATCCGGCTTGCTAGAATCTTGTTGAGAATTTAGCATCTATGTTCATCAGGGATACTGGCCTGTAGTTCTCTTTGTTGGATCATTACCCAGTTTGGGTATTTCTGTGGTGTTAGCTTCATAAAATGATTTGGAGAGAGTTCCATCTTTCTCAGATTTCCTGGAATACTTTCAGTAGGATTGGTATCAGTTCCTCCTTGTATGTTTTGTAGAATTCTGCTGGAAATCCATCTAGTCCAGGGCTTTTTTTGTAGGTAGTTTCCTTTTTTTTATTTTTTTATTATAAAGATGTGGGGTACAATTCAGGGTCAAGTATACAAATGTTGATTATGCAGGTACACTTGTTGTTGAGGTATGCCCCTCCCTCCCCTAGTAGTCTCCCTCAACTGCCAATACCACGCTCCCCTCCACTGACATTTCCCATTACTGCCGATCACTTTCGTATAGTATTATAATTGTTCAAGGTCAGCTTATGAGTGAGAACATATGGTACTCTCTTTTTGTTTCTGTGATAGATCACTGAGTATGATCGACTCTAAATCCATCCAAGTTGCTGCAAAGTCCATATGTTTGTTCTTCTTTATGGCTGCATAATATTTCATTGTATATATGTACCATTTTAAAAATCCAGTCCAGCTTTGAGGAACAACATGGTTGGTTCCATGTTTTGCTACTGTGAATAGAGCTGCAACAAACATACATGTGCAGGTATATTTTTTGTAGAATGATTTGAGTTTCTCTGGGTAAATTCCAAATATGGGAATTGCTGGGTCATATGGAAGGTCAATTTCTAGTTCTTCCAGATACCGCCACACTGTCTTCCAAAGAGGTTGCACTAGTTTGCATTCCCACCAGCAGTGTAGAAGTGTTCCTTTTTCTCCGCATCCTCGCCAGCATTTGTTGTTTGTTTTATTAATGATGGCCATTCTTACTGGGGTTAGATGGTATCTCAATGTGGTTTTGATTCACATTTCTCTGATGATGAGTGAGGCTGAGCACTTTTTCATGTGTCTGTTGACTGCCCATATATCTTCTTCTGAGAAGTGTCTATTCATGTCTTTTGCCCACTTTTTAATGTGGTTGTTTTTTTCCTGTCAGCGCATTTGAGTTCCTTGTAGATTCTAGATGTTAGACCTTTGTCAGATATACAGTTGGCAAATATTTTTTTCCCATTCTTTGGACTGTCTCCTTGGTCTCTTGACAGTTTCTTTTACTTTACAAAAGCTTGTTAGTTTGATGAGGTCCCACTTGTCTATATTATTTTTTAAGGTATGGGCATTTAGGGTTCTGAATAGAAATTGATTGCCAGTTCCAATTTCCATAAGGGTGTCTCCTGTGTTTTCTAAGATTCTTATAGTTTGAGGTTTTGTGTTTAGGTCTTTGATCCATTTAGAGTTAATTTTTATGTATGGTGATAGGTAGGGGTCCTGTTTCAATGTTATGCAGGTGATCAGCCAGTTTTTCCAGCACCACTTACTGAATAGGTTATCCTCTCCCCGGTGGTTGTTGGAGGCTTTGTCAAAGATGAGTTGGTTGAGAAATTGAGGTTTTGCTTCTGGAATCTCTATCCTTTTCCATTGGTCTAT